>JBAGKK010023102.1:0-11355 GCA_037177015.1 Euceroptres primus | reverse complement strand
GCCAATAGTGACAGCCATTATTGGACCAGAACTCGGTTAATAATGACAGCCAGTATTGAAGCAGTACTAGGTCTAGTTTGGAAAGCATAATTGTAACGGGGTAGGTAAAATTATTGGGCTAGTACTAGACCAATAATAACAGCCAGTATTGGACCAGGACTGGGCCAATAATTTTATTTACACTGATCCAATGAGACTTGCCAATATTAACCCAGTAATGGGCCAATATTGGCAAGTCTCATTGGATCAGAGTGAATAAAATTATTGAACCCATTACTGGGCCAATATTGGCAAGTCTCATTGGATCAGTGTGAATAAAATTATTGGACCAGTACTGGGCCAATAGTGACAGCCATTATTGGACCAGAACTCGGTTAATAATGACAGCCAGTATTGAAGCAGTACTAGGTCTAGTTTAGAAAGCATAATTGTAACGGCGTGGGTAAGATTATTGGGCCAGTACTAGGCCAATAATAACAGCCAGTATTGGACCAGTACTAGGCCAATAATAACAGTCAGTATTGGACCAGAACTCGGCCAATAATGGTAGCCAGTATTGTACCAGAACTCGGCCAATAATGACAGACAGTATTGTACCAGAACTCGGAAAATAATGACAGCCAGTATTGTACCAGAATTTGGCAAAATAATGACAACCAGTATTGCACCAGAACTCGGCCAATAATGACAGTCAGTATTAAACCAGAACTCGGCTAATAATGGTAGCTAGTATTGGTCCAATATTGGGCCAATATTGGTAAGCATCTTTGATGCGGTGTGGGTGAAATTATTGGACCAGTACTATGCCAATAATGACAGCCAGTATTGAACCAGTAATGGCCCTACTGGCAGCCAGTATTGGATCAGAATTCGGCCAATAATGACAGCCAGTGTTGGTCCAATACTAGATCAATAATGCAAGCTATTGCTGGTCCAGTACTGTGTCAAGATAGACAAGCTCCATTGAGCAGTGGGGGTAAAATTATTGGACCAGTACTGGGCCAATATTTCCAGTCAGTATTAAACTAAACTCTGCCAATAATAACAGCCAGTACTGGGCCAATAATGACAGTTAGTATTGTACCAGAAATCGGCCAATAATGGCAGCCAGTATTGAACCAGTATTGGGTAATAATGACAGCCAGTATTGGACCAGAACTCGGCTAATAATGACAGCCAATATTAGACCAGAACTCGGCCAATAATGAAAGCCAATATTAGACCAGAATTCGGTCAATAATGACAGCCTGTATTGGACCAGAATCGGCCAATAATGACAGCCAATATTAGACCAGAACTCTGTCAATAATGACAGCCTGTATTGGACCAGATCGGCCAATAATGGCAGCCAGTATTGAACCAGTACTGGCCAATAATGACAGACAGTAATGGACTAGTACTGACCAAGCATGACAGCCAATATTTACCAGAACCCGGCCAATAATGGCAGCCAGTGTTGGTCCAGTACTGAGTCAATAATGAAAGCTAGTGCTGGTCCAGTACTGGGTCTAGATGAGCAAGCCTCATTGAAATAGTGTGGCTAATATTATTGGACCAGTACTGGGCCAATATTCGCACTCAGTATTAGACCAGTACCGGGCCAATAATGACAGCCAGTATTGTACCAAAACTCGGCTAATAATGACAGCCAATATTAGACCAGAACTCGGTTAATAATGACAACCAGTATTGATCCAGTACTAGGTCAAGATTGGCAAGCATCATTGAAACGGCGTGGGTAAAATTATTGGGCCAGTACTGGGCCAATAGTCACAGCGAGTATTGATTAAGTACTCGGCCAATAATGACAGACAGTATTGGACCAGAACTCAGCTAATAATGACAGCCAATATTAGACCAGAACTCGAACAATAATGACGGCCAGTATTGGACCAGAACTCGGCCAATAATGGCAGCCAGTATTGAACCAGTACTGGCCAATAATATCAGCCAGTATTGTACCAGTACTGACATATAATGACAGCTAGTATTGAACTAGTACTGGCCAATAATGACAGCAAGTCTTGAATCAGTACTGGCCAATAATGGCAGCCAGTATTGAACCAGTAATGGACAATAACCACAGCCAGTATTTAACCAGTACTGACCAATAGTGATAGCCAGTATTGAACCAGTACTGGCCAATAATGACAGCCAGTATTGAACCAGAACTCGGCCAATAATGACAACTAGTGTTGGTTCAGTACTGAGTCAATAATGAAAGCTAGTGTCGGTCTAGTACTGGATCAAGGTGAGCAAGCCTCATTGAACCGGTGTGGGTAAAATTATTGGATCAGTACTGGGCCAATATTCACAGTCAGTATTGAACTGAATTCGGCCAATAATGTCAGCCAGTATGGGGCCAGTAATGGACCAATAATGATAGCCAGTATTAGACCAGAACTCGGTTAAAATTAAAGCCAGTATTGGCCCAGTACTAGGTCAAGATTGGTAAGCAACATTGGAACGGCGTGGGTAAAATTATTGTACCAGTACTAGGCCAGTAATCACAGTTATTATTGTACCAATACTGGGCCAATAATGATAACCAGTACTGGACCAGAACTTGGTCAATAATGACAGACAGTATTTGACCGGAACTTGGCTAATAATGACAGCCAGTATTTGACCAGAACTCGGCCAATAATGACAACTAATATTAAACTAGAACTCGGCCAATAACGACAGCCAGTATTGGTCCTGTATTTACGGTCAGTATTGGTACAGAACTCACTGCTCGTATTGGTCTAATGGTTACTGCCAGTATTGCCCCCACAAGCATTATCATTATCAGTCCAGTACTCAATGCCAGTATTGGTCTAAAACTAAATGACAGTATTGCCCTAAAACTAACTGTCAGTATTACCCTAAAACTAATTGTCAGTATTACCCTAAAACTAACTGCCAATATTAGCCCAAGTCTCACTGCCAGTATTCGCCCAACACATACTGCAGTATTGTCCTAACTCTCACGGTCAGTATTGGACCAACCCTCAATGCCAGTATTGGGCCAACACTCAAGGCCAGTATTGTCCCAATACTCAAGGCCAATATTGGCCTAACAATCAAGGCCAATATTGGCCTAACACACACTGCCAAAATCAGTCCAGTACTGGATTGGCCTAATACTGGACCAATAGTCGAACAATTCTGGGTGCTTACTGGTACAGTATTTTGCCAATACTGGCACCCGAATTGCTTGACTATTGATAAAGTCTGAGGTCAATCCAGTACTGTCTATCATTACTGGCCCAATACTGGCAGTCAGTACTCATTATTTGAGAAATTCTGAGTGCCAGTATTGATCGAGTATCAGGCCAATCCACTACTGTCTATCAGAACTAGACCATCAGTATTGGTCCAGAACTGAACAAATAATAGAAAATTTATTGGCCCAGTAATAAACCACCAGTTACTATCAGTCTCGATTAAAATCAAGTTCGAATCAGACAAGAATTGTTCCACCTGTCCAAGCGGGACGGGTTGCATATATAATATCCAGCCCCGACTCTCTGTAATCGAATTACAAATGGACGGTAATTTACGACTGGCAATTGAAGTATTTAGCTTTCGAGAGTGGGATATCGAGTCATTGAATGGTCGTTAAAGATTTATTGTCGAGTTTCCTGGTTTATTTGACAAGTCACCTCGTTGGCGAGTAACTTTGCGATCGGGACTTTCGATTGGCGGTGAGTGACTCCTGCGGTTCAGTGAATCGACGTGGCCCTTATAGACCAGGATGCTCGAGACTCGAGACTCCAGATAGAGTTACCCGGCTTCCCATTGGTACTTATGTGCATCCACCTGGGTAATTTTCAGCGGATAGGTACTTACCTACCAACAATTTCTAGCACTATGTACCCATTTGGATACCCGTAGCAAAACATGTGTTATTATTCAATAACAGGTATAAGGGCCAACGCCAACTTTTCCTCTAATCTCTCATCCAACTACTGCCAACAACAAAATCTTCTACATTTCATTTTCTTTTCTGGATGGAAAATATTCACAACTTTGGCAAAAATCTTGTTTTTATAAAAAAAAAATCAAAAGGGTTAGGGGAACATCGTCATTAGGGAAATATTCTTTTCAAAATTAATTCAGAAGAACATGGTCTCCAAAAAGATCTCCTTACTAACAGTCAATAGCAAAATTTTCTATTGTAACTTTGTACCAGGATAACATGGTCAACAGGGAGGTATTTTGATTAAAATCGAAATTGTATTCTAGTCAAAATTTCCTATCACTCCGGAAAATTGTATTCCAGGAAAATTTGTCTAGTACTCTGGAAAATTGTATTCTAGGAAAATTTGTCTAGTACTCTGGAAAATTGTATTCTAGGAAAGTTTGGCTAGTGCTCTGGAAAATTTTATTCTAGGAAAATTTGGCTAGTACTCTGGAAAATTTTATTCTAGGAAAATTTGTCTAGTACACTGGAAAATTGTATTCTAGGAAAAATTCATAGCATTCTGGAAAATTGTATTCCAGGAACATTTTCAGAGTATTCGTAGAAAACTTTACTCTGCTGAAATCTCGAGCATTTCAAAAAATTGTATTCCATGAATTTTACGGAAAATTGTATTCTGGGAAAATTTTGTGAAATATTTCCTAAGATATTGTCCTCTAGGAAGATTGTGAGTTTCCCTGTAAGAATATAGGCTAAAGAAATTTTTCTAGTGCCCTGGAAAATTGAACTTAAGAATGATTTTCCTAGTACCCTGGAAAATCGTATTCCAGAAAAATTTTCCTAGTATCCTGGAAAATTGTATTCTGGAAAAATTTCCCTAATATTCTGCAAAAATGTATTCTAGGAAAAATGTCCTAGTGCGCTGGAAAATTGTATCTAGGAAAATTTTTTAATATTACTCTGGAAAATTGTATTCTGAGAAAATTTTCCTAGTTCTCTGGCAAATTGTATTCCATGAATTTTCCGGAAAATTGTATTCTAGGAAAATTTTCTGAAAGATTTCCTAGGATATTGTCCTCTCGGAAGATTGTGAGAGTTTCCCAGTAAGAATATAGGCTAACGAAATTTCTCTAGTGCCCAAGAAAATTGAATTTAAGAATTATTTTCCTAGTACCCTGGAAAATCGTATTACAGAAAAATTTTCCTATTACCCTGGAAAATTGTATTCTCTAGTAATTTTCAGGTTATTTTCTGAAAATTTCCTAGGAAGCCGTTAGAAGCAAGCATTTATTTGAATAAACCAAAGCGAAGAATCAAATAAATATCTGCTTTAAATTCAGGATTGATCACTGGCAGAGATAAAAATTTGAACCAAAAAAAAAAAAATGGCAAAAATTTAAAGTGGTTCGGCAGTTTAAAATTTTTTCAGAAGGAATATTTTGGAATATTTTTAACTACACGTGTACCAAAAATTGGTTTAAAATATGGGATAGACCCTGTAAAATTATATTCTAGGAAACTTTTCCTAGTACTCTGGAAAATTGTATTCTAGGAATTTTTTCTAGTACTCTGGAAAATTGTATTTTAGGAATTTTTTCAGTACTCTAAAAAATTGTATTCTAGGAATTTTTCTAGTAATCTAGAAAATTGTATTCCGTGCAAATTTTTCTAGTACTCTGGAAAATTATATTCTGGGAAAAATTTCCTAGTACTTTGGAAAATTGTATTCTAGAAAAAATTTATTAGTGCTGTATCAAGCCTTTTATTATAACTTAATATCAGGAGATCATTGTCACCAAGGAGGTATTTTATTATTTCCGAAATTGTATCAGGGAAACAAGGAGCTTTTTGATCAACTTTCAAAATAGTGTCAGGGGAACCTTATCACTAAACCAGTAAAAACCTTTTTATACTAAATTATTATCAGGGGAACTTAATATTTTAATTAAACTGATTTTAAAACCTAGCAATTAGTTATAGTAGGTGACAAGCGCCTACAAGGAAGGGTTTCGTAGCTTTATTGATACTATGTCAAATTTTGGTCTGTCAATTTTTGGCCTTATGTCAATTTGGGGTCCTGTGTCAATTTTGGGCCCTATGCCACTTTTAGATCCTATGTCCATATTGGGCACTATGTCAGTTTTGGGGTCTATGTCCTATTGGGTCCCATGTAAATTTTGGGTCCTATGCCAATTTTTGGTCCTATGTAAATTTTGGGTCCTATGTCAATTTTTGGACTTTATCAATTTTGGGTACTATGGCAATTTTTAGTCATGTCAATTTTGGGGCTGTGCCAATTTTGGGCCCTGTGTCGATTTTGGGCCCTATGTCAGTTTTAGGCCCATGGAAATTTTTAGTCCTATACTAATTTTGGGCGGTATGTCAATTTTTGGTCCTATGTCAATTTTGGATCTTATGCCAATTTTGGGTACTATGGTAATTTTGGGTCTATGCCAATTTTGGGTCCTATGCCAATTTTGGGACCTATGCCAATTTTGGGTCCTATGCCAATTTTGGGCCCTATATCAATTTTTGGACTATGTCAATTTTGGGTACTATGGCAATTTTAGTCATATAAATTTTGGGCCCTGTGTCAATTTTGGGTCCTGTGTCGATTTTGGGTCCTGTGTAAATTTTTGGCCCTGTGTCAATTTTGGGTCCTATGTCAGTTTTAGGCCCTATCACAATTTTGGGTCCTATGCCAATTTTGGGCGCTATATCAATTTTGGCCCTGTGTCAATTTTGGGCCCCATGCCAATTTTGGATCATATGTCAAGTTTGGGCCCTATGCCAGTTTTGGGTCCTATACAAATTTTGAGCCTATGTCGATTTTAGGCCCTATACCAATTTTGGACCACATGTCAATTTTGGGCCCTGTGCCAGCTTTGGGCCCTATGCCACTTTTGAGCTCTGTGTCCATATTGGATACTGTGCCAATTTTGGGACCTATGCCAGTTTTGGGTCCTATGCCCATATTGGGTACCTTGTCAATTTTCGGACCTATGACAGTTTTGGACCCTATGACCATATTGGGTCCTACGACGAACGGACGGACGGACAACGGACCGATACTATAAGGGTTTCTAACCGAGGTTACGAAACCCTAAAAATCAGGGGAATATTGAATCCTAGGGGAATTTTATCGACCGCTAAAAGCTTAGGCTACCTGTGGGACTAATCTGGGTCCCTTGATCGAATCAACTGCTTGGCACGTGCTGGATTCGAGTTTACCGATAAAGAAATTTAAAAAAAAAATTGAGAAAGAGAAACACGCGCCCGGATAGTCGGCAGGAAGGAAGTTCGCATGCACGGAGCGAACAAGTTGAAGATATTGCGAGATAGGAAGGTTCAAAGATGCCGCGCCCGGGCACGAAGTATGGGGTCGGCTTGGAAGAATATGCTCCTACCAAGAAAGGATGGCAAGCATTTCGTCCGCTCCTTTTTTGCCAACACGACTCTTGCTTCGATTTCGAATGCGGCCGCGACGTTTCCGCGCCAGAAAATTTTTTTGTTTTCCACTCTTTCCCTTTATCCAAACAATCCAGATTCTGAATTTGATTTGCATCCATGATCCAAGTGTGAAAAATTCAAGTGTTTTTCGATTTGGGCCCTTTTTCTATTTGGAACCCTCCAGATTAAATTCGGGTGCTCTTAGATTATTATTTTAAAACTCATAAAGGAATAAAATTTAAAAATTTTATGTTATGTAAATGGTTATCCTGAAAAATTTTTGGTATATAATTTAATTCGCTGCACCTGGTACTTGGTGCTTTTAAACTACTGAAATTTTTTCACCTCGATAATCACAGTGCAGTCAAACTTTTCTGCGAAGTCTAATTGCGTCCGTAGGATCCCGACCCTAAATAACAATTGCTCGGGATGATGTACTGCAATATTATTTTACAGCCTCCATTTTCCCGCAAGCGAGGACTCGTGCTCGCCCTAGGCTTTCATTTCTCCTGCCGGCAAAAAGGAGAAAAAAATTTTTTAAAAATAAAAAAAAAAAGGAAAAATAAAGACCGAGTCCGGCAACGAAGCTGGGTATCAGTGATGGGCGTAATCAAGGGTGCGTTCTTCAGATCCGTGAAGAATGAACGCCCCTTCGGTTAATTAATGCTACCAATCAACCGGTAGAAGCAACCATTTATTTGAATAAACCAAAGGGATGAATCAAATGAAGATCTGCTTTCAATTCAGGATTGACCACTGGAAAAAGAAAAATTTTGAACCAAAAAAAATTTTGAACCAAAAAAGGGCCAGAGTTTAAAATTTTTCGGAAGGGATCGAAATCAAATTTAGACAACTATTCTGGAATATTTTAAATTACACGCGCACCAAAATTTGTGTTAAAATATAGGCTAGACCCTGGAAAATTGTATTTTAGAAAAATTTTTCTACTACTCTGAAAAATTTTATTCTAGGAAAATTTGCCTAGTAGCCTGGAAAATTTTATTCTAGGAAAATTTGCCTAGTACTCTGAAAAATGTTATCCAAGGAAAATTTGCCTTGTACTCTGGAAAATTTTATTCTAGGAAAATTTGCCTTGTACTCTGGAAAATTTTATTTTAGGCAAATTTGCCTTGTACTTTGGAAAATTTTATTATAGGAAAAAATTTCCCAGTACTCTGGAAAATTATATTCTAGGAAAATTTGTTAGTACTCTGGAAAATTTTATTCTAGGAAAAAATTTCCTAGTACTCTGGAAAATTGTATTCCAGTAAAATTTTCTTGGTAACCTGGAAAATTGTATTCTCTAGTAATTTTCAGGTTATTTTCTGAAAATTTCCTAGGAAGCCTTCAGAAGCAAGCATTTATTTGAATAAACCATAGGCAAGAATAAAATAAAGATGTGCTTTAAATGCAGGCAGGATTGATCACTGGCAAAGAAAAAAATTTTAACCTAAAAAAATGGCAAAGATTTAAAGTGATCCGGCAGTTTAAACTTTTTCCGGAAGGAATATTTTGGAATATTTTTAACTGCACATGTAACAAAAATTTGTTTAAAATATAAGTTGGACCCTGGAAAATTGTATTCTAGGAAAATTTTCCTAGTAATCTGGAAAATTGTATTTTACGAAAATTTCCCTAGTACTCTGGAAAATTGTATTCTAGGAAAATTTTCTTAATACTCTGGAAAATTATATTCTGGAAAAATTTCCTAGTACTCTGAAAAAATTGTATTCTGAAATATTTTCCTAGTACTCTGGAAAATTGTATTCTCACATTTTTTTCTAGTACTCTGGAAAATTGTATTCTGAAAAATTTTCCTAGTACTCTGGAATATTGTATTCTAGGAAAATTTGTCTAGGAAAATTTGTCTATTTTGTACCCTGGAAAATTTTATTTTATTTTATTCTAGGATATTTTTCCTAGTGCTCTGGAAAGTTTTATTCTAGGCAAAATTTCCTAGTACTCAGGAATATTGTATTCTAGGAAGATTTTCACAGTTTTTATGGGAAATTGTATTCTAGGAAGATTTTTACAGTTTTTATGGAAAATTGTATTCTATGAAAATCTTAAGCTTTTCTAAAAGTTTTATTTCATGAGTTCTTCCGGAAAATTGTATTCTATGAAAATTTTGTGTAAAGATTCCTAGGATATTTTGCTTATGGAAAATTTCCAGTTTCCCTGTAAAAATATAGGCTTTATAAATTTCTCTAGTATCCTGGAAAATTGTATTCCAAAAATATTTTCCTAGTACTCTGGAAAATTGTACTCCAGAAAAATTTTCCTAGTACTTTGAAAAATTTATTCCAGGAAAATTTTTTCAGTACCCTCGAAAATTGTATTTTTTAGAAACTTGAGGATGTTGCTTTAAATTCAGGATTTATTTACATTTATTCAGAATTTTTAAATTTGAATTTAAATTTAAATTACTTAAATTTTTTTTAATTCAGGGGCAAAGATTTAATATGGTTTGACAGTTTCACATTTTTTCAGAAGGAATTGAAGGAAAAGATCAAATTTGGAAAATTATGTTGGAACTTTTTCGGAACTACACGTATGGAAAAAATTGTTCTAAAATACTTAAAAATGGTGAAGATATTGTCAGTTGAATTACGATCCAATTTTTTAGATTTCTTTTTTATTCTGATGAAATCGATAATCATAAAAACTTGAAATTCTAGGAATATCTTCTCAACAACTGTCTTTTTGATCCAAACCACGGAAATTAATTTCAAAAAATACCTAACCATTATTTTTTTAATAAAAAAATCAGATCTAATATTTTGGTGATTTAAACATTTTTTTCACGTCCGCCATTTTGCAGATTTTTTTCCTCAGCTTAATTTCCATGTTTTACATTAAAAACAGACATCTTCGGAAGATTTTTTCCAAATTTCAAGTCTTTCTGACAATTAATTTTTTTTTAACTACGTCTACAGTTTTTTTTCTTAAAAAAAACGGATCTTTACTCAAGTGGCTATATCTCGGCCATTTTTAAATATTTGTTGATAATTTTTGGTTTACGTAGAGTTCACAGACTGTAAAAATACCTGTTCAAATTTCATTCAAATCCCTTCGTTAGTTTACTTGCAACCCATTCTGCAAAAAAGTGGTTATTTTTGTCCTTTTCAACCTCTTTAAAGAGAACAAGGAAATAACCAGACAAGATAAAAATGAAAGAAGAGGCTACTAAACTAAATGAGAGAACGTGCACGAAAGGGAAAAGAACTTTGGTACGTGAAGGATGCGTGAGAGAGTTTGATGTACCAATGTGAGATGTAAAAGTAAACGTAGAGAGTTATGGCATGGAGGAAGACAAATGGAGGAGAACAGATGAGAAGGTGCTGAAGCTGAGCAGTTGTAAATTACAGTCATCTTAGAGTCTTTCGTGTTTCTAGCTCAGGGAAAAAGGGGAATAGATAAGCAAAGACAAATGTATAAACAAAGATAAATAAAAGAAGCGAGAGAGAAAGATGTAAATAAGGAAGAAAGATAAACAGAAGAAACCGTAGAAATAATTAAAAAAGTCTTTGATCTCAAACTTAATAGGTGCTTCTTATTCTCGAACGTTTGTTTATTTTGCTGCTCCTCCTAACAGTTGGGTGAGGATAGACAAGACAAAGCCTCTGAAATTTTAACTCAATTGGATAATATTTTCATCAGGGGAATACATATTTTTCAAAAAATAGTATCAGGGGAACAGTTATTTTGCAAAAATAGTGTCAGTCAACGCTTATTTTTCAAAAAATAGTGTCAGGGAAATGTTTATTTTTCAAAAGTAGCATCAGAGGAACGTTTATTATTGAATAATGTCAGGGGAACGCTTATTTTTCGATACAGTGCCAGGGAAACGCTTATTTTTCGATATAGTGTCAGGGGAACGCTTATTTTTTTATATAGTGTTAGGGGAACGTTTATTTTTCCATATAGTGTCAGAGGAACGTTTATTTTTCGATATAGTGTCAGGGGAACGTTTATTTTTCGATATAGTGCCAGGGGAA
>JBAGKK010023091.1:0-11355 GCA_037177015.1 Euceroptres primus | reverse complement strand
GGACCACCTTCATGGTCGTTCACGCTTCACTGATTCTGTCCCCCGCCTCTGAGCGTCCCGCGACGGCACCATCGCTCAGGCAGTCAGGGCCGCCAGACGTTGTTTACATCACGTCTCTCTGCGCATTTATTTTTGTACGTTCAGAGACTATATACGCGATCCTGAATGTTGACATAAGATTGCTCGCTCGAAAGCATTGCATCGAGGACCGTCTACCCCCGAACCCGGTCCTCGATTCAGCGACGAGTGTATTATATATTTTTGTAATTTATGAATGATTGAAAAAAAAAGAGTATCGCAGAACAGGGAAGGAAGGTTAACATAATTATTAAGATATAACATATTTGCACTTGATTTTCATTTAATTAAAATTTTTCTTCTTAAACAGAAATTAAATCTATAAGAACAGTACAATATAATGAATACAAGCGTCCGTCCTTTGTTCTGCGTTACCATTCCAAACACTTGCCCACCTTTCCTCCACCTTAATATTCTCATCTTAACATACATAAACAGAAATATGCAAAAATATTTTGATAAAAATAATTTAAATAAATGTATTTTGGACATTTAAAGAAGACTTATAGGATATACAGTATGCTATACATTACATTGACTATGCTGCAGTGCGGCAATTTTGACTTTTTTTTTGAATAACGTTAAAAAAAAGGTAATAAATCCTGTTAAAAAATAAAACTAAAGCACATTTTGAAAGCTTTGGATCTCAGTTTTCACATTCAATTGGTTTGAAGGCCACAAAAAATTTATTTTTAAAATTATAAACCTTTGTTTATAGGCAAATTTTGAAAATTTTAGAAACGATAATTTTTTTTACATATTGATTAAAAAAACTATGTAAAATGATTTTTTTAAAAACAAATGATGGCAGAATCTTAAAGTAAACATTTTTTTCTTTCAAAATCACTAGAATAATATGTTTGTTTATTTTTTACCTTGTAAAAGATCGTCAAAGTTTGAAAAAAGTTAGGAAACGAATTTTCAAAAAAATGACTACCATTAACAGCTAATAAACTAAAAAATGTAAAAGCTAACCTTTCCATACTTAATGATTGTTTAAACATGCTGTTCAGGGTGTCTATCGATCAGGCCATTCAAAATTCCCGGGTTTCTCCCGGTTTTTTCCCGACCAAATTTTTCATTTTCCCGATCAATTTTACTTTTTTTATTTACAATAACGTATATATTATATATATTTCCTTCGTGTGAAAGGTCCAATTAATAAAACCATCTTTTAGCATTGATAGGCAACGTTTCGGACTTTATTTATACTAAGAGATATTTTTATTAATTGGACTTTTCACACGAAAAAATACATATAAAATTGACAAAACTTCGAAACTGAAGAATATGAATATAGACGTTTATATTATCCTAGATAACTTATAATCTCTCACGAAACAAACACATTAGCATTCTTTACCTATTTTAAACATTAAATTATACACTTTTTTACATTTTTGCAAAAATAAAAGTTAATGTTCATTATTTAAATTTCTCTTAGAAAAGTGACGAAGACGTCAATGTAAAAATAAGTTTCCATCATTTCCCGGTTCGCTAGACACCCTGGCTGTTACTTAAACTAAATGTACTAAATTTGGTTTGATTTAATTAATTTTACAATATTTACAACAAATTTATTTTAAAAAGTCAAAAACTTACAAAAACTCAACTTTGCTGCAGTGTAAAATGTTGTAAAATAAATTTTACTTACTTGTAACTTTGAAAATCAGTTTGTAAAAATGTACCTCTTCCAATCAAACTTTGGTTTTTACAATTCTACGGAGCCAATTAAAAGTTATTAATGTTTTTGTACAGTGCGCTCGCGCTCGAACCAGCATATTACGTTTGCACGCGGCGGCGCAACGCCGTATATGGAACGTTAATTAATTAATTCATAAATCAGTTACATTAAGTCGTGCGACAAATTTTTTTTCCATTTGATGTAACATTTTCTCATCTTTCTATTGGTAGCAACAAATTTTTCAAAAAATTATAAATAAAAAAGTTATTGCAAAAAAATAAATTTTGTCGTCTTAATTGTTTAATGAAAAAATTAGCACACGGTTTGGTAGACTTTTTGGAAATGATTATTTATAACATTTGAAAGAGTTATGAAGTCTACTCAGGCAGGAGACGTGTCACGCAAAAATTCTCTGTTTACCCGACTATTGTGAAATACTGAAAAATGGACTGCCAAGGTAAAATATTAGAGCAATAAAATACAAGAGAAATAAGCAAACTGTGAATAAAATATTCAGAAAAAAGGAAAAGACAGGAAATTAGAATAACCTGGAAGAATCATAAATATTTAGTGAATTATTTTCTTACCAATAGCTGGCAAGATTCCTTTACTTTTAGTGTTGAATGAATTGCAGTTCCAGTTTGAACGCTGGTAACAACAGGAGGTGGAGGAGATTCAAGTTCCGGAACAGCTTCCTGACTTTCCTCCTGATTCGCTTCGATTTTCTCATCGTTCATCACTTCTTCTGATTCTTCAGGTTGAACCTCGGGACAAGCTTCCTCTTCTTCTTGTTGTTCCATTGCTTGAACGCCATTTGCTGGAATATCTTGCGAATCTTCTTCAATTACAGAAGGTTCATCCTATTCAGATAATAACAATTGAATTAACGTTTTCAACGATAATTATAATAAATTATATAACAGAAGAGAAGGAAGTAAAATTTAAGAAAACAATAAAACAGGGAAGAAACTTTATGAAAATTATAGAAAGGGAGAGTAAAGTATAAGAAAATTTAAAGAAAAACTTTGTTTACGTGAAAAATTACCTCAATTTCTTCCACGTCTTGTGTTTTTCTTGGTGAGCGACTAGCGCGAGTCGCAATTTTTTTAACTGGGGTTTTCTTTGCTGGTTGTGCTGCAACTTTTCTGGTTGCACGACCTGATCTTGTTCGTCGTACTAGAAACGAAAGAAAATTGTGTCGACAAAAAATCTCTGAATAGGATAAATTTCAGATCAAAATGAGAATTTTAAAACATGGGTTTTGATCTGCAAATTAGAATATGAATAATAACATTGAATAAACAGAAAAAGAAAACAACAAAAGTCTGGTAAAATCGAAGTAATCCATTGATTCTGAATTGATTTTAATCATAAAGACAAACCAGAGTCTAAAATTCTTATAAATCCGTAAATTAATAAAAACCATAAATTGCATTTGAATAACAATATTTTCCATTCGATAAATTTCTAAACCTGATTAACAGAGATCATTGAACTGACAATCATTTATTCAAGCAGAAAAAATCAATAATTTCCTCCTTTTGGCAAGTAGACCAAAAAACTCCGAAAGTCGCCTCATAATCTAAAAAAATTCAGCAAGGACCTTGAAATTAAAAAATGATGAAAAAAATTCCGGAATTTTCGGTGCTGTAAAACCACGAACATAACCTCTTCAAAACCGGAAATTCACGTAATAAAAACGAATATTCCACGTTAGTGAACTTTATGACCAGGATTGAGGTTAGTATTCCAAAAATTGATCAAAATATAAAACGACTTAGATTTTTTCTGCAAAAGGGATGAAATATTGAATTATCGAAAGGTGTGACGCCATTTATTCAATGGCGGGGATGACCAGAGCCATGGCGAGTTGCCGGCCCTTCAGGATGCACGAAAATCTCGTCAAAAATTTCCCCGAAAGGCAAATTTTCGTTGAAAATAAGAAACGAGAAAACATTATTATTTTTGACAATCCTACCTGGTTCTTCCTGAACAATTTCAGCCTCGTCTCCGCTTAAGGTCGACATCTTGATCCAAAAACAAGGTCTGGAACTTACGATGCAATGCGATTTGCGATGATGCTAAAACCGCTAAAACCTAGAATGACCTAGAAGGGCGTACGTAGTGCGTACAGAAAACTGTAAACCGACGTTGAAAAATGGTCGAAATCGACCAAACAGCGACCTCTCTTCCTTAACAACCGTCGATGTCCTGATGTAAATTTGAATTTCTTAAATTGTAGACTATGCTTTGTTTTTATTACTTAAAAAATAAAAAACTGTTAGAGTTAAAATCACGAAAAAATAATAAAAAATTGTTTTATTGCGTTCACACCGTGGGAATAAAATTATTAACCGATTCGGGAAAATTTGAGTCGTGTTTTCCGATTAAATTTATGTTTTTAATAGATATCGATTAAATTTTTGTAGAAAATATTACCATATGGTCTATATGACATTATTAATGCAGGAAAAAAGGATATATTAATTATTTTCAGGAAAGAATTATAAAACAGCTTTTTGCGCATTTTCGATTTTAACCATTTTTTTTAAATGTTTAAGAAAACAATAGTACGCATGCGCAGATAGTCGTTTCCCATTGGCTTTAATTTGAGAACTCTTTCTAAATTGTAATTTTTCGAAATTGAAAAATGTATTTTATGAATAAGAAAAATTTGTTTAATTTAATATGATTGATCAAAGAAATCAATTAGTTCTTTATCTCTGATTTACATAATTTCCCACCTATTATTGATTTTTATCTTATTATGCGACTTGTCATTCAAAACATTCAAAATAAGGGCAGCATAACCTTCAAATTTTCGCTTTATAACTCATCGTTAAACTTGAATCCGAAACATCCGAAAGCAATAAAAACGCAATTAATTAATCATCGGAAACTGAGGAAAAATAGTATGTATCATTTCGGATATTCTTTCTTTATTAAACATCATTGATAACTGTTGATGACGATTCTATTTTTATAATTCCGTTACTAGCGTCGCTTTTTGTTGTCATTTTCTCGTCAGTTGTTGCAAGTTTTCAAAACCCATTTAAGGGGTTTAACATTTAAAACTCTCCAAGTAATCAGAAGACTTCTCTTAAATCAAAATATAATTTCAGAATAAAAGTTTCCCATAAAGTTAGTGCAAATACCGAAACTGTAAACTGAAGAAACCGAGTGATGACACTTTCCAAACGTTCCCCTGAGGCTTTTCATGAAAATGAGAGAGAGGCAAGAATCGTAGTGCTTCTGCGTAGACCTCGTAGAGTCTAGAGTCTAGTGAATAGGTGAATATTTATCAGTCTCTTCCTTTAATTCCATCATTCCTTTCGATCGGAAAATAAACATCGCGTCAATAAGTCAAATTCGCGTTTAGAGGTTAGGTTCCCAGGATCATGAACATCTCCTAGTCTGGTGACTTGGACAGCAAGATTCGGCAACATCAGGTCGACTTTTTGTCTCGCCCGCGCCGGGGATGTCAGAGCGATTCCTTGCTCCGGGTGTATTCCGAAAAATCGTTCCGGGAAATGTCTTACAGTGATGGCGGGGGACGTTCGATACGAAAATCAGGCAGCAGGTCTCCGAAGAAGCTGCGCGTGACGAAGGCCGAAAACAGTGACAGGACGACGACGACGATAAGTTATAACAGTAACCACCACCATCATCACCATCACCATCGTTTTGGGGAAGGAAGTCAAAATCAACCCTCGATTCACAAGAGGAACCTCTACGTGGTCTCGTTTCCCCTGATTTTTTTGTTCAATGTTCTCCGGTCGTTGATATATCAGTTGTTCGTGGTTTTTAAATATTTATACGCCTCGACGTCGTATTTGATTCGTAAAAGACAGGTTGCAAAAAACGCCTGTCAGTTAGAAATTGTTGTCGACAGGGAGACTGCTGAAAATTTACTGAGGGTTTCTACGAAACAGGACGAGGGGATGTCGCAGGTTGTGAAGAGACCGGGGCCTGGACCTGGGGATCCTCTTCTGGCGAAGCAGAAACATCATCATCGAAGGGCCTTCGAATTTATTAGCAAGGCTCTCAAGATTGATGAAGAAAATGAAGGTATTAATTTCCTCATTTTGGTTCTTATTTTAATTTGAAGACCATCGAATTTGGAGAGGGTCGAAACTTATTTAATACAAAATTATAAAGCATCAAGAGTTTGAAAGCATTCAAAAGTAAAAGCTCACAAAAATTTTCAAATACTCGAATTTCGGAGCTGAAAATTCTATTGTTAAAAATGCTATAAAATATTCTGAACCTTCAAAATATTTTTTTTCTACTAAAAAAAATGTTATTCTAAGAAATTCATCTGTTTACAATGTCAGTCAAGGAAAACGGCTCTTTCCATATTTAAAATTCACATAATGCACTTGTTACAAAGTCTTGTGGTCGTGTGAAATAGAAAAATAACAACTTGTCTTTTGCAACAATTCCAGGCCATAAGGAAATGGCCATTGAACTCTACAAAAAGGGGATTGGAGAACTCGAAAAAGGAATCGCTGTCGAGTGTTATGGTGGTCGTGGGGAAGTCTGGGAAAGAGCTCAAAGGCTTCACGAAAAAATGCGAACCAATCTAGCAATGGCGAAGGACAGACTCGATTTTCTTGGTAAATTCTTATTCCTTTTTAGTAAACTCGCTTTATCGAACTAGTTTTCTTCGATTTCTAAACCCATGAAAATTATCGAGGCCTAAATTCCTTTCTTCTAAATATTTATTGTTTTACAATATTTTGGAACAATCCTGAAATGCTTATTTGGAAATTTTTGAAAACTAGGCAATAATATTTGCAAAAAAATACCTAAAATCGAAGGAAGTAATTTTTAACAGAAAATTGTTTGTATTTTTATTTCAATTTGAAGTGGGGATTTTAAAGTCAATGGAAAATAACTTGAATACAATTTTCTTCGGGGCGATCGAGCGATTTCAGGTATTGAATTATTGATTTCAAATCTCGATGTTAAATGTATGTGTTTTTGAAATAGGTGACCTGTTTTTGTGTTACGCATGCATCAAGGGCCAAATTAATTTTAAATTAGAATCAAATAACTGGAATTTTACATTAGAATAAAATAACTAGAATTTTGCATTAGAATCAAATAACTAGAATTTTAAATTAGAATTAAGTAACTAGAATCAAAATTAGAAATAAAAAAAACGTTCTTATTTCTTGCGAACCTCATTACTTTGATACTCATTACATTATTTTGATTTCATTTTCCCGGAATTCAGAAAAGAAGACAATACATATTTGCAAACAATCGAGTCAGAAATAATTCTAGAATGCTAGACAATCGAATTTGTTAATAATGCGATTATGTAAATTTATAAATCAATTTCAGACTCTATTTCCAAAGATTCATCTTTAATTCAAATCTTGATTCCTTCATTTAAATTGGAAAGAGATGTAAGAATAATTTTAGCGATTGCTTCTCGAGATTCTGCTTTGATTAGAGATTGATTTAGATAGATTGATTGAGATAAATTGATTGAGATCTGCATTCCATTAGAATCTACATTTACAACTTAAGATAAAAGTGCATATTTGTTTTTGTCGTTTCTTATTCCTCAAGTCATCTTTGACCTTTACTCAAGGCTGCAAATAAATAATTGTACATATTTAAAATGTGAAAAACCTTGAATCTTGAGAAAATTGAGATTAAACTAGCAAATGTTTCTTTCATTGTTTTTCATGTTTTCTTTTTAATTATCAATACAAAAATTAGCTCAAAATTCTCTAGCATTTCTTCTACGTTTATTTTGTAATAAAATTTAAATTTAAAGTGTAAAATCATATCTTATTCACAAAAATGAATGCCATTGACATTATTGCGTTGGTGTAGTCTTGTGCAGCATGGCAGAGAATGTTTTCTTTTTTTTTTTTTTTTGTAGCGAGTGTGTGCAAGCTGAAAAAGATGGAGATCACCGAAGAGACTCATGGACCAGGACAAGAAACTGAGGACGTTTCTGAAGAACGTCCTGGAAAAAACTTGAGAGCAAGACGAAATTTACAAGTCAATCACAAAAAAACAAATCACACAAAAAGTACAAATCACACAAAAAGTACAAATCATACTTACACACAATCACAAAATCAGCCACAAACACTAAATACTGGGCAAAATAATTATTCTCAAATTCCGAAGCCTCCTCAAAGGCCTCGATCTCCGAAAAACAATGTTGCTCGTACGACCGAAGGTATTTTCATTATATTTTATTTTGATTTCTCGATTTTTCTATTTTGCCACAATGTACAGCAGAGTTTTTTCACACTGGCATGATTTCTGTTTTTAATTTTGTCAATGGCAAAAATATTATTGAGTCAAAGCTGGCCTGATGTCTTGGTTTGAAATTCAAATAGGATAGAAATTAGAATTTTAGTTAGGAATTTTAATTGGAATCATGAGGGTTGGTTTTTTGTTTGATTAAATTTTGTAAAAGTCAATTTTAATTTCAAATGATCTGAAGTTAAGAACTTTGGTAATCTGGAAGCAGTGCGAATTTTAAAGCCAATCCAGATTTAAAAAGTTTTTTTTTCGAAAAAAATTTGAAGAAGTACAAAATATTTAAATTTGAAGGCGGTTCAAAGTTGGAAGCATTTATGTCAAAGTTAACACTCTGTAAAATTACATTCATTTAGTTAATTTAAAATGAATTAAAAATGTATGCATGTTTATAAAATTGTATAAATAATTTATAAAAGTTAAATGAATGGTAATTAAAATCTATAGTAGGAAAAATTGCACCAGCATCCTGAAATCCGCAATGTATGGTAAAAAAAACACCCCAGCTAGAAAATATCACCCATAGAATTTTGGATCTATAACTTTATGAATAGATTTTTATCTTTTAAATCCTATTTTCCTTTTCAAATTTCGGTGAAAAATAAGTCGAATGTTCAGAGTCAAGACGAACAATCTTGTAATATAACGGAACGTAATAATATAATTTTGTTTCAGCTTCAGGAAGAAAGTTGGCAGTTCCTGGGAAGCGAATTTCTGGAGCTGTGATGAGTAAAAGCCAAACTTTGCCTCGAAGCATGGGAAGATCAACACCTTCCTTGCCTTGTCATAGAACCGTTCCTATAAAACCTTGTTCCACGCCACCTGCTGTGAAGAGACAGTTGTCTGTTCCTGGAAACGGTTCTCCGATTAGAAGACCCGGAACTCCTAGTGCGACGAACAGCAATCGAGGAACGCCGACGAGAAAAGTTCCAAATTTAAAAGGAGTTGATCCGAAACTTGCTCAAGTTATCCTCGATGAGATTTTAGAAGGCGGGACTGCTGTTCAGTGGGATGACATTGCTGGGCAGGAGGTAATTATTTATTTTAGAACTTTAAAGTTTAAATACAAATGGTTTCTGAATTTGGATTCCTTAAAAATTCGATGCCTTTTGAATTTGAATCTCTTTCAAGTTTGGTTCGTTTTTAAATTCTTTCGTAATTTTTACAGACTGCGAAGCAAGCTCTTCAAGAAATGGTGATTCTGCCTTCCCTGCGTCCGGAATTGTTCACAGGACTGCGAACTCCATCCCGAGGATTATTACTTTTCGGTCCTCCGGGAAATGGAAAAACACTTCTCGCACGAGCAGTCGCAACTCAGTGCAACGCCACCTTCTTTTCCATATCAGCGGCGAGTCTAACTTCCAAATTCGTAGGAGAAGGAGAGAAATTGGTAAGGGCCCTTTTCGCGATTGCTCGAGAGCTGCAACCTTCTGTAATTTTTATCGACGAGGTCGACTCCCTTTTGAGTGAACGCAGGGATAATGAACACGAAGCTTCCAGGTAAGCCAGAAGTAAAATAGATTATCAAATTCGAAATCAGGACTTTCATTTACAAAATATTCTAAATTCTTTTATTTTCTTCCTTATATTAGGCGATTGAAAACGGAATTCCTGGTGGAGTTTGATGGGCTTCCTTGTAATCCCGAGGAGAGAGTTCTCGTCATGGCTGCTACAAATCGACCTCAGGAATTGGACGAAGCAGCCTTGAGAAGATTCACGAAACGAGTGTACGTGATGCTGCCAGACTTGAAGACCAGAATGGTGCTTTTGAAAAGGCTTTTGGGGAAGCATAACGATCCTTTGACTGATGAAGAGTTGAATCGCATGGCAGTTTTGACTGACGGATATTCCGGAAGCGATTTGACGGGATTGGCTAAAGACGCGGCATTAGGACCGATTCGAGGTGAGAAATTATTTTTGATATTTTTAAACTCCCGGTGCCCCACACCAATGGGGCTAAAAACCGAAGTTTATAAGGTTCATGTAAAAATCCTTTGTAACGCGTGTTCTCCTAATTAAACTCCCGATATCCCACGCCAATGGGGTTAAAATAAACTCTCGGTACCCCACGCCAATGGAGCTAAAAACAATATATTTTAAAAAAATAAAATAAAAAATTTTAATTTGAAAAAACTTTCGGTTATACGTGATCCTAACAAATAATACACAAAAAAATCTGCTAAAAAAATATTAAACAAAAAAATATATTTAAAAAATTAAAATTATGAAAAAAATATATTACACTCATCGCGCGTAATAAGGCCAGCCGAAATATGGCTGGCTTCACGCTTGACTGGTTCTGTCTCCCCCCCTGAGTGTTCCTTGACTTGACGGGCGACACTGAAGGTCATCGCTCAAACAGTCAGGGCCGCCAGAAGTTGTTTATATCGCGACTCACTGCGCATTTACTTTTGTACGTTCAGAGACTATATATGCGGTCCTAAGAGTTGACATAAGAGTGCTCGTTCGTCTCTTTAAATCCGGTTCAAACTGGATTTTAATAGTACCCATTATAGTGCCGTCTACCCCCGAGGCCGACCTTATTACGCGCGATGAGTGTATAAATAAGACAACCTTTTTTTAAAAAAATTTAAAAACCTTAAAAATAATAATGCCGAAAACTCCCACATTTCTACGCTGCCAATTCAGAAGCGAAATTTATGAAAAAGCTAGGGAAATTAGTGAGCAGGAAGTAAGGGACAAAAAGAATAAACAATTTATTTTACAATTTACGTCATTTCAGAGTTACAAAATATGTAATTGTGCCAAATTAATTAAATAAATGATTAATAAATATTTAATTATATAACATTAAATTAAAGGTAGATGGAAATGCAAGTGGAAATGACATACTTCAGACCATTGTAGAGACTAGATGTTGATGGACTCCTTTATTAAAAAAATTCGTCAACGTTTCGAGAGCTAAACTCTCCTCTTTAGGATTATTTTCTGACATCTATATGTATGTTTATTATTAAAAACGAGTAAACATGGTTAAATATCAAAATTTTTCTCTCTCTCGGATAATAATTAAAAACATTGAAAAATAAAAATATAAATAAACACACATGAAATTAAAACAACGATAGAAAATATAAAAGTGAGGTTAGAAAAAAAAGAATTATTTAAACAATTAAGATAAATATAAAACAATTGAAAAAAAATCAAAGTCCGATTAAAAGTTATAAATATTAAGATCAAAATTGTGATATTATTAATAACACATTAAATTAGCATTATCGAAAATACAAAACATTATATAATTTTTCAAATTAATTAATCTAAGATTGTATTATTTATAT
>JBAGKK010023080.1:0-11357 GCA_037177015.1 Euceroptres primus | reverse complement strand
TTTTCTGCTGTTCTTATTCATTTTTTGCGAAAGAACGGAAAGGTGACTGAAAGGTGACTGAAAAGTGACGGTACTCCATCACTTTTCAGTTCTCGCGTTCCGCTAGGGCAGCTCGGAGTTTACAAGTTAGTACACAGCCCTCTTAACTTTACATAATAAAACAGCGCGTTTTTTATTTGCGTCAGTTATATCATTTGCAATATAATATTGTTCCAATCTTTCCGTGAACAATTCCCAGTCATGAGTTTTCAAATCAAAGTCTAAGTTTGCAAACAACTCCATTTTCACTTTTATTTTATTTGTATTTTCCACTTTGATGTCTTGTTTTCTGTCACTATAAGAATCGGAATCCTGAGATTTTTATTTTTATTTTCAATTTTTTTAATTTTTAATTTTTATTTTTAACTCCTGATGACGAAGCAGAATGCGATCTTTTTTTAATAATTTGTAATAGAGCGTTTCTTAAATTCTCAACCGTGTGAGATTCATCTACAAGAATTCCGAATTCTTTCAACTTTTCAATCAATTCCGGTTTTCTTAGTTTATAAATATCTGTCAATTTTTGTTCTGACTCTTTGCCCTGTTCACTTTCACTCGAACTTGACATAACCGTTGTAGTTTTCAGTGAAGCACACGTTTTTTAACTTGCATTGTCCTCGTCGCCACTGTTTTATATGTCTTAAGATGATTTAAGGATCTTGAGTAAATACATAGTCATTCTCATTATCCTTGCCTTTATTAATAGAGACAACAACTGAACTGTACACGGCTGACGCTTTCGCACCAACTGCCGGTGCTCCTTCACACTGGGCCGCTCCTACACACTCACTCATCGCTTGCCGACAATCACACGTACAAGTACACTACACATACTTTCCTTATCAAATTTATACCCACTACAAAAATGATTCTTGATCTCACAAATTGGTAGTTTCGTTCTATTTTGTGTTAAAATTAAGGAAAAAATACTTCAGGTGGTTGTGAAAAGTTCTTTTTTACAAAAACTTCGAAGTCCAAATTTCACAATTTTTTGGCAACGACCCTGAAGCAGCAGATAATAATAGTAGTCTATGTACCATGCCTGTAAAGTGTTTCTGTGCTGTCCAAAAGTATAGCCCAGTAAGCGATATTTTCCGTAGGGATTATTTTCTGGCACACGTGCACGGAAAAATAACTTCTACGGTAAATGTTATTTACTAGGTCATTTGCAGCAGATTTGGGCTAGGATAAGGGTTCCAGTGCGAGCCCGAGGAGATCCGAGGCGAACCGATGGCCAGCCGGAGGCTGGCCATCGGTTACAGGGGCGCCCCATATAATATTTTTTGTGGCACAGATGTAAAAAGCATACGCTTTTTGAAGCCTGTTTGTTATCCGACAAGTGTTACTTTATAGAGCTAACCTTATACTGCCTTAAAAAGACTTTTGACGGCTGTTCTGAGATGCGCAATCTGCACTGTGCATTAGAAGTGCCGTTTAAAGTCTTTTAGAGCAGTTATGAAGTTACTGTATGAAGTTTTACTTTACATACAGCAAACAGGCTTCAAAAAGCGACTTTTTCATCTATATTCCGTAAAAAATACTTATTAAAACACAATAGTATTTGAGGTTCCTCATAGAAAGCGACCTAACGGAGCTGAGGCAAATTTTACGGGACGGGCGATTGAAGAGGCGATTAACGCATGCGTTAAATAGATAAAATTTCTACATGAATTATTATAATGGTGTCTCAGGCTTAAGATGGTTACTGCCCAATACGTCGAAGGCATTTTTTTTGGTTACAGTTGGATTTTTGTTTGATAGTTTGCACGGGGCTGTCCCGGTGTATATCATCAGTCACGGACGCATTTGTAATGCAATCAAGTGATCTGAAATTATTATTATTATTATTATTATTATTTCTACATATATTATTAATGTTGGACAATTGCGCTAAAATTAATTTAAAGCGATAATAGATGGTGTGGCCATAGATGGTGTGATCATAGATGGTGTGGCCATAAGATATCTGGATGCCCGAGAATCCTACCAATACCTGAGCGTGCCTAAAAGCCGCATACAGGATATAAATCTGTTAAGGATGCTCTTCGAAGTAGATACAAGAACCTTCCCCGACAGAATGGTCACCCCAACTGTCGGTTAAAAAGTAAAGTATCTGCAACTAACATGCTTGCTATCTGAGTTCTTATCTATTCATTTGGAGTCGTTCCATGGATGAGAGACGAGCTCAGGGATTTCAAAATTCTCACACGAAAGATCATACACATGCAGAACAGCTTGCATTTAAATTCGTCTGCTCCAAAATTATACATTCCACGCTGTCAAGTTGGTCGTGAACTGCTTAATATCGAGTGTTTTCATATGGGGCATTATTTGTCAACTGTCCCAACCCCAAAAATCGATCGGGCTCAAACTTAGGTAAAGTGCGTTCCTATTGAATGGTAATTTATAGGAAAAAAAGTTTGTCGTTGGGACACATATTTACCGATAAGGAGGGGGTGAAATTATTAAGTTCTGTACGGGTACCATCCATTTCGATGATTTATACCTCTGTTAATATCAATACAATCAATTTTTTGCCTCTACAATTTCGATTGGATTTTTCATGCCCTTTCCATTGATGGTACGCATTTTTTGTAAAAATAAGTACTTGACCTTCAAAAATCAAAAATAAATTTGACTTTTTTCGAATTTAGGGTATTTTTTTTCTTTTCTTTTTATTTAGAAAGAAAGCTTAGGTTGTTGCCTTTAAACCCCTATTGGTTTAAAAAGTGTCAAATTCTTATTTATTTTTGAAAGTAAGTTTTTTTCGGTAATCTTTTTTTTTCAATGATTTATGACTTATTTAAAATCAATAAAAACAAATGTTCTCACTACAGCTTCGGTAGGGTTTGTCATGTCCTTTCTTCTGGTCATCAGCATTTTACGAAGAAATTAATGTTTGACCTTCAAAAATGAAGGTTAAAACAATTATTTCTTCAACAAATGCTTTGACCTTCATTTTTGAAGGTCAAACATTTATTTTTTCAACAAATGCTTATGGTCAGTAGAAAGGGCATGAAAAACCCTACCGAAGCTGCAATGAGAGCATTTCTTTTTATTGATTTTAAATAAGTTATAAGTCATTGAAAAAATGTTGACCAAAAAAAACTTACAGAACGGTTATTTTCAAAGTAAATAACAATTTGTCTATTTTTAAATGTATATGTTTAAAGGCAACAACCTAAGTTTTCTTTCTAGATAAAAAGAAAAGAAAAAAACACCCTAAATTCGAAAAAGTCTATATTTTTGATTTTTGAAGATCAAATACTTATTTTTCCAAAAAATACGGACGATCAATGAAAGGGGCGTGAAAACCCCTATCGAAATTCTCGAGGCGAAAAATTGATTTTAAAATTGATGGTACCCATACAGAACTAAAAAATTACACTTCCTCCCTAACGGTAATATGTGTCCTATCGACGAAACTTTTTTTTCCATAAACTACCATCTAATAGGACTGCACTTTACTCAAGTTTAAGTCCGATCGAGTCCGATTGATTTTTTGGTTTGGGCAGTTGAGAAATAATGCCCCATATTAGAATTATTTTGGGTATAACTCACATCGTTACAAATTGCAGAGATCCTCTCCTTGCAATGGTTAGGAGTCACGATAATTTTGGCAATAGAGCATTCATTTACCACGTATCAGAGGAGGCTACTGAGACCCTTCGCTTTGAGTTCAACAGTAGAGGTGAGGAAAGTGCATAAAACACTATCCATCTAAAGTATTCAGTTCTGAAAGCCCGGGTGAAGAAAGCAAAGTTGAACAACTTCCTTCAACAGCTCCTCGAGAAAAGGATGCTTAGCATCTTTTCAGTGAAGCTAAAGACTGCGATTTCGTTATTTGCGCACCCGTTGCACAGAGAAGGAGCGAGGCAGAGACTATCAGATTTATCTCTTAGTCTTTCACAACTTGACGCTTACGCAACTGAAAAAGTCACTGCATCACTGTCAGTTATTACTGCATATTTCATAGAAATATGAAAGATTCCATTGTCGATGGAGCTGAAATTTACTTTCCTTAAATCATTCGGACTGAAATGCGGCACCACCTTGATTTTGTTTTCTTGGGGTAAGTTGATGTTTCACCCCTTTGATGCCCTAATTTCCTTTTCAGAGAAAAAGATATTTTAGTATTATCACATGCTCAAGAATGTACTTTTATGGGAAAAAACTGAAGAGAATCATATTTTTCAACTTCTCATTTTTTTGTTTACAAAAGCTTAGAAAGTTTCGTCTTTTGTAAAAAAAAAAGATTAAAATTATTTACAGTGTTAAACAAATGCGAAATTAAGAGCGTAGAGCAAGTCGGTACCAATTTAGAATATGCAAATATATCACATTGAATCACTATAATTTTACTTTAAAAAATTTTGGTTGGGCTTCTTAATTCTGTGAGACCGTTGAAACTCATGATGGGAAGGTAAGAACAGAGTTAAAATTATAAGACTAGGCAATAAGTTGTAACTCTATTGAATTTTACTAAATTCTGTTTACCCTTTCTGTTGACTACAAACTTTCCCTTTAATTCACTATCTCTTTAAAAGTTGCTCAAAAACAACATTGGACGTGAAAGGGTTAAAAATTATCGACTATAAATAAAAAAGAAAATTACCCGAATTTTTAATTTTATTTATTTTTCAAAATCGACATATAACTTCAGAGTCAGCAGTTTTCAAGTATCCACTACGTGAACATAGTATATAATTATGATATACAATTTTCATGCTGCTTGCCTTAGATTAAAGTAGTGTTGCAAATATTTTGTAGCGACCTCTATAGTCGTTCGAGTATCTACATTGTATAAAAGTACACTCCCGCCAGAAAGTTTGGGACATTGATATTTTCCAAAAATTTGAAACGAATGTGATATCTTAAATACAACTTCTTAACATTTTTTAACGATATTTCCTTAAAAAGTATTTAAATCTGCGTCGAATGACCCCTATTTGAATTGTTTTTGATCACTCTGTAAGAAAATATCTATAAAAAACAAGGTTTTTTGTCAATTTCTTAAATTACCGATATCTTTAAAATTATTTAACATTCTTTAGGCTTCTAGGGCTTATTTTAAAAGGGAAATCCTGCACTTTCTACTGAAATCAGCTATAGATTTGTTGGTGCACTTGTATACATTTGGCAAAGAGTTAAACGTGACAAAAAATAACTTGAAAATTTTGAAGAATGGTTACTGTCGTAATAAGAGGTAATAAAATTTAATAACTGGAGATTCTATAATTTTTCCAGAATTTATTATCAAATCATTTAAGCTTTGATTTTTAAAAATAATTTTGAATAATGAAACCGTTCCTCAAAATTTTCAGATTACTTTTTGTCACATTTCACCCTTTGCCAAATCTATTAAAGTACACCAAAAAATCTGTAGATGATTTCAATACAACAAAGTGTTTATTTCCCTTTAAATGATCTCTTTAAATTTCCCCTTTAAAATAAGCCCTAGAACCTTAAAAAACGCGAAATAATTTCGGAGATATTTGTAATTTAAGAAATTGGCAAAAAACCTTGTTTTTTTATAGATATTTTCTTACAGAGTGATCGAAAACAATTCAAATAGGGGTCATTCGATGCAGATTTAAATACGTTTTAAGGAAATATCGTTAAAAATTGTTAAGAAGTTGTATTTAAAATATCACATTCGTTTGAAATTTTTGAAAAATATCAATGTGTTTGAAGTTCTAAACGTTCAAATGAACGAAATTTTTATATAATTTCATTTTAAACTAAAATTTGTTTAAATATTTGCTTATTAATAAAGAAACTAGTGAAATGATAAAAAAGCTCATGATTTGTCTGCTTATTTTGTAGTTAAAACAATATTTTTAAGATAAATTTAAGTTAAAGAAAATTTTTTCATACATTTGAACGTTCAAAACTTCAGGTACATAAATGTCAATGTACCGAAACTTTTTGGCGTGAGTGTATAGATATATACACACACATCAGAAAGTTTCGGTATATATATATATATATATATATATATATATTTATTTATAATTTTGTTTTCGGATCAGACGTATTTTCATAATATAAAATAAGAGCAAATGATTTTTTATTAGACTTTTCAGCGTTAAAAGATTAGTTTCGCTTCCATGACCTTCTAAATAAAATAATGAAGAGTTAATAATAATATTGACGGTATGTCAATAGCTCTTGCTCTGGGTTCAAAGTAAACTAATATTTTCCAGTGAGCTAAAAATACTTTGTATTGATTTTAAGCCAGGGGTCAAATTTAATTATTGAACTGCAAAATTTCAGTGTAAGAGACAGTGTAACAGAACATTTTCAACTAAAATAATATATTATTGCAACGTTTGTAAAACAAGTTTAACAAACGAATATTTTATTTTTATATGCGTATGTCATTTTTTTCCTAGCAAATACCCTTCTCGATAAATCGAGAACAACCATTATGATTCAAATCTTCGTATATTATTTCATTTATTATCATTATTAAGGTTAACGTCTTGTAATTATTTAATAATGTTACTTAATGTTTATTGATTAACTCTGAAGATAAAATGTGAAGGTCGTGTTTTGACTTTATATTATTTTTCTAAAAATTAAATTAAATGTTTTAAAGTTTCTTCAAAATTTTTTTAAATTTTCCAATTGAAAAATATTGAATTGAATTGAAAAATATTTTTGAATATAATTGAAAAAATATAATTGAAAAATATTTAAACTCGAAAATTAAACACTTTAAAGTATTTTATAAAATTTAGAATTTAAATTTTCTGTAATTAATTAAAAATATAATAATTTTCAAACGATTTCCCTTGTTACTCGGAACTGTGCCATTTCCCTTCTAAAATCAATTCCACCCCTGACCAAAACAATCATCACTATGTCATGCTTGAATATCAGTTTCATTGATAAACATAAACAATTAAATTAAAAAATGCATGACAATTAAAAAATGCCTCTTAACTATTATTATAATATAATTACACTGATTTTATTTTACAAATAAATAAAAATTAAAAACTATCAAAAGATTTTTAAATAATTCAAAGACAATAGATTTACATTTATTCCCATTTCTTTAAAATTAATTCAAGTCAAATATAAATTATAATTGCTGAACCTCAAATTCTCCATTTTAATCGGTCTTTTGTTAAATATTAAATTTCAAATTATAAAAAAAATTAAATTTGTATCTAAATGTAAGTTAACTGTCCAATTTGAACCTGTCACTGTCATTCTAACGGTAAAAATTCATTTTCAACAAAAAATTCCCTCCCAAAAACAAATGTCAACATTCGAAATGGACTCGATTGACAGTTCTCGATGACAGCTGACCGAGTGACCCGAAAGTACTCCACCTTTGATTCTCCCACCGAATTAAGCTCAGACGATTCGCAAATCGATAAAAATGGGACACTAGAGGATTCTACTTAATATTGGCTTACCACCTTGCTTACGGACGGGCATTTTCCTAGGTCCACTAATCTCCAAACGTCGATTTAAATCTCAGGGGTTGATGGGATTCCAAATCACAGGGAAGAGAACACTGTCTCACTTCACGGGTTTTAAAACGCGTTTCGCGCACGAGTATCACAGAGACCGGATGTACCTTCGACGGCGACGTTTTCGCGGATCACGCACGATTTTTGTCACTCGCGATAAACGCCCGGTGAGTTAAAAAAACGTGCTAAACAAACGGATATAAACACACCGCCACGGCCAGGGCAATATGGCGTCACCCGAGTTTAGCAGCCGGAAAACTGACTGGCGGCGGCTGGTCTGATTGGTCGATGGCGTCGCGTGACGTCAGAACGCGTCGCCACATGAGCAGCAGCCACCCTTCTTTCTCTAGCAATATACCCAGACAATTTTTGTTAATCCACCATCCACCGATGACGGAGATTCCCCTCTTTGCCGAACCGCGTCACCTCAAATTGACCGCCATTTTGGCGACATCTAGCGTCAATCTTATTGACTACTTTCAACCCGGTTAAAAACAAGAAGGGAAATCCCCTAACCACCCCTAATTACCAGTTTTTAAATTAAGTATTATAGCACCACTTTCCAGTGATAAGAAAAAATATTTTATATATTTTATATTTGTTACCTATGGAATTCTACAAAACACACATAATATTAAAAATGTAAAACCTTTTCTTAATAAGAATTTTAATTTTAATTTAACTTTTTTTGGCGATTCTCATAAGTTCATGCAAGGAGCCGATTGCAAATTTCACAGTATTTAAAATGACTTTAAGGAAATTTGATACATAATGACGTCACAAATTACCGACCGTTCCTTATTTATGTTCAGCGGGTTTATTATTAGAGAAATGCAAATATAACGCTGAAATTTTGGGAAATGATAAAGAATATATTGAGACATTGATGCCTGGTGGGTTTCAGTTTTTATTTTGAAAAAAAATTGTTTTTCAAAATTTAGTGTTGCCTTGTAATTGGCAAGTATTTTTATTATAAAAATTTAATGCAGCCTAGGTGGCGTCCTTGTCCTTTTCTGAATTTTTTTTTACTTTGACAGCATCGCACTCTCACCTCGATTATACTCAACGACTTTATTCCTTCGTTTTAATTACAAATAAGGTTTCGCGCATATTTCATTAGCCTCATATTTATGATAACATCGATGTTATCTTCTTTAGTTAGCTGAAAATGCACTAAAACTTAATAATAAACGAAAATATCTTAGGTCATCCATGTGCAATTACGCTATCAACGCACCAGGATTTCAAGGTGAATACAATTTAATTAAAAAGACAACCTTCCGCTCCATATAAAAATTCAAGGGCACCAGACTTCGATTCCCACATATATTCCTTATGAGCTCCCAAATTTTCAGAACTATATTTACCTTCCTCTAATAATAAACTAAGGTCCTTTTAAAATAATTTAAAATGACGAAATTGAACGAATTTTACAAAATAGAATTTGTACCGTAGTTAACATCAATGCTCCGTTATGTTTTTTTATCATTTTTGCAAATTACAGATCGAAATATTAATTATTTTAGTTATAAATCTGTCGAATGTAATTTTTGAAATATGATAGCTAATTTCATTATGGCGACCATGATATAAATTTTATTTTCGGTGGACTTATAATTGCGGGTATTTGATACATAATGATGTCACGAATTACTGACCGATTTTTTATTTATACTCAGCGGGTTTATTAAGAGAGAAATGCAAATTTATTGCTAAAATTTGAGAAAATCATAAGAAATATATTAAGGAATCGATGTGTGGTGAGTTTCAACTTTCATTTTGAAAAACATTATTTGAAAAAAAATTATTTCCGAAATAAAAACTAACACGCACCAGACATCGATGCCTTATATTCTTTATTATTTTCAAAAATTTTAGCATTATATTTGTATTTTTCTCTTAATAAACCCGCTAAATGTAAATAAAAAATTGGTTGGTAATTCGTGACGTCATTATGTATCACATACCCTTAAAATAATTAACATATCGATCTGCAGTTTGGGGAAATGATAATAGACACGGAGCATTGATGTTAACTGTGGTACAAATTTTATTTTGTAAAATAAGTTCAATTTCGTCATTTTAAATTATTTTAAACGAGCTTTAGAACCCTCATTCGCATAAAATGAATTCATAAGGACTATAAAGGAATATAAGGATATGGAATATCTTTATATACAGCGGGTTTATTATAGGAAGAATGAAAATACACTGCTGACTCGTGACAAAAATCAAACAGAAATAGTTCATACGGCCCTGACTTGTTTACGTTTCAGAGACCTTCAATTTTATTCGAAGGCCGTTCAGGCCATCCCCGAAACACGCACTAAATCGCGAGAGTAGTGTATAGGGCTGAAAATTTGGGAACTCATATAAAAAATATATCTGGGCATTAGGGTGGTCGAAATTTTTTTTCGAATTTTCATGCTCTTACTCATCAAATTTGTTCGAATCCATAAAAAAATAAATGCGTTTTTTTATTTAAAAAAATATGATATTTAGAGGTCCCGCAAGCCCAATGAAGTTTAACATGTATTTCCCATAAGAAAAAAAGTTGTTTTTGTAAGTTTTAGTTAGAATCGTCAATATTAGGTGAATCGAGTTGAGACTGAACATTTCTCCTCACAATTAGCCATAGAATACGAATCGAAAATTACCTTTAAATATCATCCCAATAAGTCTGTTTTATATAGTTCTAACGCAAAAAACATTACTTTTGGCTAATAATTAGATGATTACATAAATTGTTTAAACAATGTATTATTGTTTATTGCAATTTTCTCTCAGAACAGAGCTAGAAAGTCGCGGTTTTCTCGAAATTTTCAACTTGTTTTCAACTTTTCAGTTAGAGCGAGGCAATATTCAAATAAAGTTATTAGAAATAATGTTTTTAACAATTTATTATTTTTATAACAATATTCTCTTCGAATAATGCTAGAAAGTTGAGGTTTTCTTCAAAATTTTCCACTTTTTGACCACTTTTCAATTAGAGTGAGGTAATAATTAATTCAAATTGAGAGACGTAATGGTTTAAACAATTTATTATTATTTTTAATAATATTCTCTTTAAATACTGCTTGAAAGGAAATTTTTTCTGAAATTTTCAACTTTTTGACTACTTTTCACTTAGAGTGAGGTAATAATAATTAAACTTTAGCAAAAATAATTGTTTAAACAAATTATTATTGTTTTTAACTATCTTTTCCTTTATTAATGCTAGATAGTTGCGGGTTTTTTCTGAAATTTTTAACTTTTTATCCACTTTCCACTCAATAAAGTAATAATTAATGCAATTTAACAAATACAATTGTTTAAACATTTTATTATTAATTATAACAATATTCTCTTAGAATAATGCTAGAAAGTTACATTTTTTTCACAAATTTTTCACCTTTTGTCCACTTTTCAATTAGAATGCAGTAGTAATGATTTCATGGTATCAAACATAATAATTTAAACAATTGATTATTGTTTACAACTATCTTCTCTTAGAATAATGCCAGAAAGCTGCGTTTTTTTCTAAAATCTTTAATTTTGCTCTCACTTTTTAGTTATGAACAAATAATAAATTAACATCAATAAGAATAATTTTTTTTCACAGTGTTTTTATTCTTTCACTAATTTTTTTAAAATATTAATTTAAACAAAAAGGCTATCTTACAGTCGAGATAAAAACAAAGGATGGAATAATTAGGAGTAGGTGGAAAGGGTGGGTTTCTAAATCACTTGCAAAAATTTTGTTTTAAATTACAACACGAAGTTTATTACAGAGCATAAAAGAAAAATTTGGAATTTCACACATTTGTGTGAAATGTGTGAAATTCCAAATTT
>JBAGKK010023069.1:0-11357 GCA_037177015.1 Euceroptres primus | reverse complement strand
CGGGGGACAGAATCAGTGAAGCGTGAACGACCATGAAGGTGGTCCTCGATTCAGGGGCCTTCGATTCAGCGACGAGTTTATGATTATTTTTTATTTGATTCTCTTTTTTTAACCAACTTCAATCCGTTTTCCTGTACAGGTAAGTGCATGTAAGCCTTATCTTTAGTAACTATTTGTAGTAACTCACTAAATATTGTTTGAAGCCAATGAAAGGGAGAGAGACAAAGATAGATACTAATTAGACATAAGGCATACATGCACTTGACATACATGCAGGATGCGTTTTCAGAATTCACTTGACGCATTTAACGACTTTTTCAAAGGAGACTTTTCCATTTCTTTTTAGGTGTAGAATATGTGATTTGCGAGTGATACGGAGATTGTGGCATCCCCTGAGTACATATTTTGAATAATATATATCTACTTTATATATTCTACTTCATTCTCTAATTAAAGTTAGCTTGTTTAATTATTAATTTTGTGTTGGCTTTCTGCTTTGTTCAGTTTAGTATTGTATTTCTCGTTTGATTTTACGTATATGACTTCCTTCAATCATTTAAGAGCGTTTCTCGAGCAGTTAAAAACCGGTTTGTCAACCGTTTGAGAATCTTTTCTGAAATGAGCGTTTTAATCGTTCATCAGGAAAACAAAATCGAATTTGAACCGGTCTTGTTTTGATGGCAACTTCAAATTCTTATGATTGGGCCGTTCCATTTTTACACCGATTCCTTCATCGCCCCGGATACTTCGATTCCATTTGTTTTTTCGGTCGCGTTTGTAACCACTCATTTTAGTCATTTTAGCGACCGTTTTAATCCCTGGTGAAGAAGAACATAGGTTATTTTTGTTGAGCAGTATAATCGCATCTAAGAATTACCCTTTAGCCCGTACATATTTGATCTTTTATATGGAAGGATATAGTCATTGATCTTGGATCATTCGATACACTTATCTGAAGGTCTGTCCAATATCGGCCGCGAATCACACCCCCACTCTCCCGTATGTAGAGATTGGTTGTACAAACTACGCAGTTAGGTGCTAGTGGTGGTGGCGAACGCGCTGGTGTCGTTCGTGGATGAGGCCCTGAGAGTGCATGCACACGAATTGACTATAGAGAGCGGACTGCCTGCACTTGTGTGCTCGGCAGCGCTTATTTTCCCTCTTACTTGCACTCGTAGTCGTACAGTGATACAGTCCACGAAGTAAAGCACCGATCACGGTAGTGCATAAACGAACGTTTCATGCGTAGGGAAGCGCACGTGTGTTTGACCGCAACAGCAAGCAGAACTTGCTTGCAACCCCTCTGAGCACTACTCCAGAGACCCCCTCCCGTTCCTCACGTGGTTATTGTCCCCTCAATCACCAACCATACTCCGCATGGCGTGATGCTCGCGCAGCTTTTACCCCCTCCTAGTGATACACTGAATCCTCTCCGGTGGGGAGCATTGCCATCGAGTCACAGCGAGGGCCGTCGGCCTGAACTGTAGAATTTAGAATCATTACTACGCCGGACCTCGAGGAGAATAGACGTGTTTCCCGTTTCCTACGCTCAGTCGAGATCTCATGCTTATGTGTTGCAAACGTGTGATTGATAGTCTTGAAAAAAAACTGATTACCCTGGGAGTCTTAGTCAATTAATCGAGTGACTTGCTTGTACTCTCAGTGTTTTTTCCCATTCTGTAGACTTGTGTACGATCGCGCAGTGAACTTCATCTTGAACTTGTGAATTGCACCTTGAGTTTTTTTTCGCCACGGATAGTGATAGTGGAACAGCATCAATTGTTTGTTTTCATTAATTTGTTTTTCCTGAAGACATCAACGACCAGCTCAAGAGTGGAACTGCCGACTTTGGAGATATCGGTATTTCCACATCTTCCCGAGATTGACAGTCTGATGGAATTTGATCCAGTTGAAGATCCACCCTACAGACGCTTCAGACGTCGCCAGTGAATTCTTCTGGAAAAGGCTCCAACCTTCTTCACACTTGAAGCACTGCACCTGGTAGTGCACTAACGTTCACGTGAGAGCCAAATGTCATGATAATATCGCACTCTTCAAAATAGGAGCAAAAACATACTAAACGAATCCTCAGATCAATTTTGTGTCAATCAAATTTCGGACACTCGGACACCTAGAAATATCCGAGGGTGTTATATTGTATACCAACACAGACATTTTCCCATCAGAATCAATTTTTAATTTGAAGCTTAATTGATTTACGCCAATATTCATCATGGCCATACCATTTGCATTGCCATCCGAAAACGAAGCCGAAGCTCAGGGGCAACAGCTGGAACAACTTATGCTGGACCTGTACGCAGCCCTGCAACAGGTCCTCCGCAGTCGGAGCCTTCAACATCCTTCAAGAAACCGTAAGTACCACTTGTAATCTTGCCTAATGCCTATTCGTGTCCGAAGGAACATCTTTTTTCTTACTTCTCTCAACCTTCCTCCATGCGATTACTCCGCAAAGTTGCTGGTGCACTTTCACATGCAAAAACAATCTGATTCTAATAATGAAACAAAGACATTTAAATATGCTTGATTCAGGCTGACAGATTTTTTTTCTGAAACAGTTGAAGAATTTTTCATTTTCAGAAACAAAGACATGAAATGTCTTCATTTTACTAAAAGACACTTTTCTTTATTAAAAAGCACATGAAATGTGATTTAAAACTTTTCTTTAAAATCTTTTTCTTGGGTCAATATTTTTTGAATTATTAAAAAAGTGTCAATTTCATTTTTAAAAAACTCCAAAAACCAATAAAAATTGTTCTACTCAAGTGCGATATCGAAAATCCTGCGGTAGTTAGTATAAAATCAGAGTTGTGCAAAAGTTTAGTATTGATCAGAGATTGTCAAGACTTAGAAATATTTTGGAGGGACACTCGACGCATTTGTAGCATGTATCGTTGCATCAAGTGAATAGTTTAACCATATTCTAGAATTAATATGCGAGATTATTAATCAAGTTCTCCTGCGAAAATATTGTTGAGAAGAATTACATTTAAACTTTACCTTAAAGTTATAGTTACACTATATTTAATGTTTTTAGTGTTATCTTTTTATACTGTTTATCAAATATTATTAGAAAATTGCAACCCATTTACAAATTGTTAACAAAAGTGTTTGCCGTAAAAAAAAATATCAATATCGAAATAGGAATTTTAACATTATTGCAGATTATGAATCAAGTGCGTTGAATACTCCTTAAAATTGGAATCGCTTAATTCTTAGTATCTAACAATGGGTTTTAAATTTTATAAAATGAAAAAAAAAAACATATTGCACGTAGTTCTGGTGACGAGCTAATAGTAAATCAGCAAATACTTTTTCAAGTGATACCTCGAACACAAAGATAATTTTAAATTATTGATGATTTTTAGTAGCACATATATTCCATTCGGTACGATAAACTAAACAGTAATAAAATCTATCTACTTCTATTTTTGCCATTTTCCTTGTATTAGTCATAAGTGCACAAGAAAAAGTGAATTATACCTACTGTCCTTTTGACACTTGAAATTTGATTGAGAAGTTCCTCCTGAGAATGGAACAACTTTTTTGTGAATTATTTAAAATTTTGAAGTGATCTGCCAAAGTTAAACATGATCTACGCCACTAGTGTGAAACAGATTAGTTACTGAAATATGTATAGTTTTCAGCCGATTTTCGACTTACTTTGTTTTCAAATTATATGAAGTGGAGCAAGACAGATTTCAAACAAGTGTGGTTGGAAAGGAAGCAACAGTAAAACAGTGCAAACTTTTTCTGTGATTTGCGTAAAATTTATTGTGAGTATTGCGAAAACTTGACAGATCGGATTTTTAATTTTTAACTTTACATTTCTATGGGAAAAACTCACACGTTTAATTATTTTTGAAAATTTTATTTTCTTGTACCATCAGCCAAAATAATTATTTGTCTTATGGGTGAATCTATTTTTTTACATAACAGTAATTTCATCGGAATGGGTTTAATGACCAGACTAGCGTATTTGCATATGTGGTGAAGAGTATTATGCATTTATTACGTGACATTACGCGTTAAAAGTGGCTTGATTAATGCGAGCGTACTATCTATCAATACTAATATCTTCTGAAGATTGGGTATCAGTGTTGATCTGATTCCGCAAAATAAATTCAAGTAGTCTACTTCTGATGAAGATTATCTGCTCTAGAATTCGTAAGTGAATATTTGAATAACTCATAAGAATACTAATTACGCCAATAGTGGAATTCTGAAAAAAAATTATATTTCTCACAACATTGTGATCAAATGATGTTTATATCTTTTGATATAAGTATAGTGCGAATATTTGCCGTGATTATAAATGTATTTTTAAAAAATGGATATTTATATTGGTTTGCTTCTGAAAAAGGCTATATTCTGTGTCAGAATGGACAGTTTCCAGAATTTCGATAAGTTTTTAGAGTAGAAAAAAGTTTTTCAATGTTCAACAGTACATGTGTTGCATTATTTACATAAATTGTGATAGGAATTTAGTCAGTGAAATGAGAAATTCGCAACTCTTTGGATGAATGTGACAGCTGACTTACATCATCCCTAGCCCTGCGGGAAATCGTCACCCGAGAGAACGTTATATTGTCAGTTGCGAAATATCACATTTGTCATCTTAGAATATAACGTGAGCGTGAAATTTGCAAGCGAAAGTTCAGTTTTGCGATTTGCGAAGTTCTTACATCGAATGAAGTTGATAAATCTTGAAGATATGTGGTTGAACTCTTTAGCGGCCAAGCCTAAAATCCGTTGACTAAAAATTCAGAAAAAATTCAGGAATAATGTATGGTCATTTTCTGATCGATTTTTGCAATAAAAATTTTTAATAAATTCTTTAAAATTTTTTCGGCTTCTATTAAGTATCAGATAATATATAACCACCTTACGAGATATTAAATAGTTCACCTTGATCTCATCTACATATTTATTTTGTAGAATTCTAAATTTAATACATGCAAATTTAAGAAACTCAAAAAAAGTGAACGTTATTCAGCTGCTATTCAGCTGATAAAGGGTTAAATACAGCAAGTGCAGTAATAAAATGTTTACGGATGCTGATATTTTCGAATGTCATCGAAATTATAGTCTTCTAAAATCTAGAAAAATAGATGAGAAATTTTTCTCTCATTTGCCATATTTACGTATGTCTTCTATCGGTAATGCTTACCTATGTGCTATAATTTTCCAGATTTTAAATCAATATTGGCATTAGGTTCACTGCGCATTAACGTAATACATGTTACTTAACCATTGTGTATGAGTGTAAAAATGGTAACATACATATTAGATTAGCTGTTTATATATTGAACTGGAAAGACTTGAAGAAATAGTTTGCGCTACTGCATGGACGATAAAGAGAATATTATTATAGTAGTCATTGTTTGTCCCGCCGGGACGTAGTTCGAATTTCTATTGCGAAATCGCGTACCTACCAGCATGCACTTGAGTTTAATGTAAGTCCGTGTACATGCACGAGCTATCCGACCGATTCATGAAAGACGTAAAATACGATAATTTATACTTGCCGCATAATAAAATGTAGTTTTATGAGGGTGCATCGGCGGTTAGGGGGGTGAGTCGAAAAACAGATGTAGCGTGGGTGTGCAGCCGTGAGTATTATGGTAGACGATGTCCGGCCGTGACCCTGCTCGCTGGTCGAGCCTCTAATGCCAGAGAAAGACGGCGAATAAACGATGAAAGAAAGAAGGAGCGAGAGTAAGAAGACGAAAACCGGTCAGTCTTCTCGTTGCAATAAAACGCCAAGCATCTTGATGCAACAGATCCGCTACCATGTATTCTGAGCTTCAACATTCAACACCGAAAAAAATCTTTCCACTGCACTGGGGAAAGTATTTTCACTTTCTTCGTTTTCTTATCAAATATGTTTATCGCAACAGCCAAACAGTTATGAAACTATATCTCTATAGAATTTATGTGGTTTATGTATATTATTATTAATATCACCTGGAGTGATATTTCGCTCTCTTTCCATTCTGCACTTGTGCATGTTGACTGCCTGAAAAAAAGACGAAATTAGTTTACACTTGGTTACACGATTAAAACATACAACATATTCAATGCTCTTTCCAGAAACGTATCTCTCTAAATCTGAATCAGTTAAATTTTTACTAATTTGAAGTAGTAACTAAATTCTAATTAGTTGGCATATTCAGTTTTTTACAACAGTTTTAATAGTTATATTAACTAAAACAATTTTTAATACTTATGTAGCTGACCCAAATGTTTATTTATTTTCATTGTGATGAATCACTCAAAAATAACTGATTTACAGCTAGAATTTAGGTAATATTTGAAATTAGTGAAAATTTTATGTGATTCAAATTTAGAGAGTATTTTTTTCCACTTTTTTCCGAATTATAAAACGAAGGATGAAGGCAATAGGGCAATATCATTTGAAACTTTTTTCGCCTACAGACCTTTCAAATATTATCTTCATCTTCAAGCATGAAGTAGTTAAAACAGGTCACACGCGTCGGATCGCCTCGGACGGGGTCTTGACTCGTAAGCCAGGAACGGAAATAGTACCCACGTTGAGGGTCAACAACCATACCCATAGTTACTGGATTTGAAAGAAGATTCAAAATTGCAGCGAGCGTGTTGGCGTGGTTGCATCAGATCAAGCACGGGTATTTATAAAAACAGCTGCGAGCAATCCCAAAGTGCTACACATTTAACTTCAGCAAATGTTGATAAAACTCAATGTTCTTCAATATTGTAATGAAAAAAGTTCATTTAAATATAAAGTTAATTTTGACGCATTCAACAAAAATGGCATTGGGGGCGCTTACCCTCTGCCCGAAATCTTGACCAGCTCGGAGTCGCGAAATATTTTTTGCTTATGATTTGGCCTCCGGATATCACCAGATTCCGACGATTCCGAAGAACTAATATATTCTATTCCATGTGAAGGAATAGAAGGTAGAATATGAAATATGAATAGTTGGAAAAGAAGTTCAAAATTCATAAAACAAATAAGTGCATATCTAGATTATTGTATAATCTATGCGCATGTAAGACTTATTCCACTACTTCTCAATAACAAGAATGCTCTTCCTCGAATGTAGCAAAGTTTTCCGTCGTTCGCGGAGGTGAAAGCATTCAATCGATTATATAGCGACGCTATTCTCTCTGAGTAGTATGGAGAAAATTATACGCGTGTTAGAAAGGAGAGAGAGGCTAGGAGAGAAAAGTTACCTATAGACTTCATAAAGTATTGACGCACTTGGTCATTGTGAATTACGGGTGTATTCGATGTGTTTAGTCATTGGTAAACCCGGAGACTGTCGATGAAAAATACATCAAGCCCATTAAACACGCAAGAGTCGATAAGGGTTTTCGTCGATGATCTGTTATCGCTCGAGTAAACCGTCTTATCTTCAAGCGAGACATGCACTCGAGACAGCCTTTGGAATGAAAGCAGCTACCTTTCACTTGGTACTTGAATTTATTTTCTCCCGAGCTATATTTTTTCCCCCAGAGCGTCAAAAGCGCTTTATAAAATGTCGTATCTCTACATCGCTTTAATTCCCGCGAGGCTTCTCCTGCATCTTACATTTTTTATTTTCACATCTGGTGGAGTCCATGTCATCCGATCACGAGAATTTTCATGTCAGAATAGGATTTGGCCCTAATTCAGGATATATGATTGTTTGTTAGTGAAGAAAAATCCCATTAAATATTTTGTTCGAAACTTCGAAAAAATAGCGGAGATATGGAACTTTTTACAACTTTAAAAAAAAAAAGATATATCTTTGGTCCTAATTGACAGGTTTACCTTATTACTGTCTAAACTTACTTGTTTTAAAACACATTTCAAACTTAAAAAAAAATAAATTAATTAATTTTTGAAAATTTTGTGAAAAAAATAAAAATGAAAAATGCATTCCCCAAAAAATGTCGTTTTTTTAATTTTTTAAATTTTTTTTCAGAGGAAGGTGTTAGTGTGCTCCTTAAGCCCTGAAAGTATTGGAGTGGGTTTGCCAATGGTTTTCGAGAAAAAAATTCAAACGCAACATCTTTTACGGCAAGGCGCGGCTCAAAAGGGCAAAAAAGTTTCTGGACAAACTAATTTTCAGACTACAGTTTTTATCCGATTCGAACGCTTCTTTTTTTAGATGAAAGTTAATAAAATTCTGCATAAATTGTTTCTAGCCGACTAAAACAAGTTTTTAGTATTTCTTTATTTAATAAACAAAATGAAAAAAAAATTGATTTTTGGAGTGTACCATTTTTGAAATAAAACATTTAGATTCATTACAAAATATATAAAATCAATGAAAAAACCATCCAGAAATGTTGTCCAGTAGGACTGCAGAAGTTTAAAAGATTTTAAATTTGTTATAAATAAATAAGTTGATGAAAATAATTTCGTAGGGGTTAGCAGTGTTAAGTCACTTAACTCCAACTAAATTTTAAAAATTCATAGACAAAAGAAAGTTTTATTGAGCTGGATTAATGAAAAGTAATAAATAATTTCTTAGGTAATAAACCAATTTTATAAATAATTATCGTTTTCAGCTATTTGTGATGAAATAAATTTTTTTCATCAAATAATTGTTTATAAAATTTTTTTATTACATAAGGAATTATTTATTACTTTTCATTAAGAATGAAACTCTTTCTGTCTATAAATTATTAAAATTTAGTTGGAGTTAAGTGCACTGCTAATCCTGTCGAAACCATTTTCATCTACCTATTTGTTTATAACAAATTCAATAAATTTTTAAACTTCTACAGTCCTACAGGACAACATTTCTGGATAGCTGTTTAATTGATTCTATATATTTTTGAATGAATCTAAATATTTTATTAAAAAATGGTACTCTTTAAAAATTAAATTTTTTTGTCATTTTGTTTATGAAATAAAAAAATACTAAAAACTTTTTTCAAAAATTGGCTAGAAAAGAATTTTATTAAATTTCATTTGAAAAACGAAACGTTTAAATCAGATGAAAATTGTAGTCTGAAAATCAATTTGACCAGACACTTGTTTGCCCTACCGAGCTACGCTTTGTCGTACAAAACGTGATGTTTGAATTTTTTTCGCGAAAACCATTGGCGAAATCATTACAATACTTTTAGAGCTTATAAGGCACACTTATGACGCCACCTGACAAAAAAATTAAAAAAATTAAAAATCATACTTTTTGGGCAACGTATTTTTCATTTTAATTTTTTTCAAAAAATTATTTTATTTTATTTTTTAAATTTTGAAACGTATCTTAAAATAAGTAAATTCAGACGTCAAAAAGTTAAATCGGCCAATTAGAACCAAAGATATATCATTTAAAAAAAAAATTGCACAAAAACTCAAAGTCCCATACCTCCGACATTTTTTCGAATTTTCGAAAGATATTTTGTGGGAATTTTTTTTTTTTTGTCACTACCAAATAATCATATATCCTGAATTAGGGTCTGATCCCATTCCTCCATGAAAATACCCGTGATCAGATGACATGGACTTCATCATCTCACAATCTTTCTTTTCTTGTTCATGCACATCTCACATTTCACATTGTGGATTTATCTCACAAATTTTGTTCACATTTTGGGAGGTAACTCCAAAATTTATGTAAGATGTCAGGGCAAAATTGAAGAAAAAGATTGTGTGATTTGAAATTCAATTGTAGAATGTAATCGGCAGTAAATGCGTATTTGTTTCTATTCTGTTGGACATGTTCTCGTAGATGAAAAATGTTAATTTATCTCCCGTGGTATGAAATTAGTTTTATCTGTACAGTTTTAGAAATTCACTGCATTCTCTTATCACTACTTTCGTGAAATGGGCATCGGAGAATGGAAGTAGAGAACTTCTTCTTGTATTTCGTGGAGACTTTTAACCATATACAGAAGATGTATGAGAGAAAAGAGATTACTATTATTTAAGAGTGAAAAATTCTACGCAGTACCTGATAGAGTCTGTTTGATAAAAATTAAAGTGAATAAAATATCGAAAAATCACTCATATAATTAAAGTCGCGTAATTATATTGCATTTCATTTTATATTGATATCCTTGGATGGGATTTTTTGCGCACATCTAAATCTGAATCTACTGGATTCAGAAACATTATCATTACTCTAGCTGATATTTTTTTAAGGTTTCGCGTGTGTGCTCTCTTGAACATAACTTATTTCGGGCCTGCACAACATATGTATTTGAATAAAACAAACATATTTATGGCACATGCAATAACCGAATCACGAAATCCCGTCCTATTTCAAGACAACGCTTTATTTATCGTTGATCGTCATCTCAAATTCGTAAAGCGTGCATAACCGGTTGCGTGTGTACTAAAGAATGATACGATGCTCTCGCACATTTATCGTTCGCAGAAAACCACCTTACGAATATACATATTCTTTTCCTCTTGGTTGAACTCAAAATAAATATAATCTAAGTTATAGACGTATGTGTATATAAATAATAGTGGGTTGCCAATAAATTATTGTGCAGTGATGCATGTACGACCGTGCATATTGAATTCGGCAAATCGTATTACTTCACCGGAAATGTGGGGTATTGGAAATACGGTAGGGAAGAAAGTTTCCGATTCAATTTTCCATGCGCATGAGGGTAGCAAATAAGACAGGACACTGAAATCGCGTTGACGATGCGGATTCAGAGGTATGAAATGCAATATAAAACCTAACCGAATTGATATTATTGACCGCCGTTTTCGATAAGACAAAAAATTGCTATATTGAAATGGCAGTCACGACTGCACTTAATCATTTTTTTAAAACTGCTCACTGGGAAAATATTTTTTAAATGATCAAGTAAGAAACTGAAGAGGATTAAATGGGAATTAACAAATCGATTTCATTTGCTTTTGTGCGTCATTTTCTTTTGCACGTAGTATATTTTAGGATTGTTTCTAATTTTCAGTTTTCCTGCAGTTATTTAGTTTTTATTTTGATTAAATGATAGATCGCTGTATTTCATTTGCAGTTGATCAAAAGTAATTGAAATTGAAATTTAATTTCGTTCTTTGAGTCTTGATGTGTATGTGCGACGCGTTACAAAACAGCTGGGTACAAAGGATAAGTAATTACTATCGCACGATTACAAAGGGAAATTTACAATTACAGAATATTGAACATTAGCATTGTAATTAAATCACATTCCATTTCTATCTAGTTTTAGCACTGTAAATTTCGCACTTACAATATGCATTAAGACTCAATCAAATGACTAGTCAAAGTGAGAATACACCCAAAAGAATCGTAATGAATGTCTCCCCGAGTAAAAATAATTCGTCTTGGCTAAGTCTTGATCCAAGACATATCCAAGACATAGCCAAGACGTTTTTTCAA
>JBAGKK010023058.1:0-11357 GCA_037177015.1 Euceroptres primus | reverse complement strand
ATATACACACACACACACACACACACACACACATTATACGCTGATTTTTTCGTACAAGGGCCATTTATTATTAAACAGCTTTGTTGGTATTAAACAGAAGTAATGCTATAAAATTATCGATAAAGTAATATAAAAAATGATTATATTTAATGTACTAGGTGCTACAGTAAATATTTTAACTTGAAATTTATAGTTGTCATTTTAATGGTAATATCACTTTTTAAAAACATTTTTAATGCTTTGTTTTCATTTTAAACTCCTTGCAGTAAAATCTTAAAACTTGAATTATCCCACCATCAAAAAAAACTGCTACTCTCTATAAAATTTATTCAGCACTAGATCACGCTGACAAACAACTGTTTCCATATAAAAGTCTGTTTTATTTTTGATTTTTAGCAGGGATATGACACGATTATTATTATAGTTCCCAATTTGATTCAACTTTTTATACACTTTTATACAATACATTCACTGAACTTTTGTATTGACAGACAAAACTATTCTTAAATAGTTTTAAACACTTCTTAAATTTTGTAATTTCGTAAATTTTTGTGAATAAATCGTCGAAATGCGACTGATGTGATTGAACAACTGATGCAACCATTTTGGTTGTTTTCAGTTGTTTTGACGGTTTTGATTTTTTAGCCGAATTTAAACAAGAAAATTTGGCGAAAGACAATCAGCACCGCAGATTCGCAATTGCTCCGCTGAGACAAACTGGGTTCTTTGGAAACCAACTTTTATCAAAGGAAATTGGGCGCGTGTCATACCCCTGTTTTTAGTTTTTCACAGCTTGAAAAAATTGTATGTGAGAAATGTTTTCGACCACGTCCCCCCATGTAAGACAGCATAAAAAAAATCGTTGACCCACCCCCCATCCAAAGGAGTTTACGTAATTTATGCACGCGCCCTTTTTAAAATTACAATTACAAGATTGTATACCTTAGAACAAAAATACTCACCGAAAATCAAAAATCATTGGAGGTTACCGGGCATTCAAAAGAGGTTATTTATATCTTGATAGAAATTATTAAACAAATTATTATTATTAAACAAAAATTATGGTTCACATACCGGGTCCGGCAATTGAAGTGTCCCCATTTAAAAAGACAATAATTTTTTAATTTTTTAACGTATTTTATTCATCTTACGCTTAATGGAAAGGTAACATTTCAAAGTTTTTATACTAATTATTCAAAGGGAATGTAGCTGCCTTTCGCTTTCACAACGAGCTAAGACGTTGCCATTCACGAGTCAGTGTGCTTTTTAGCGCTTGCAATGATGTGTTTTTTCGAGCAAGCCTTCGCCTGTAAAACACTCCATACGCCATAGACCAGCCAGAGGATTTAAGTCTGGTGAATACGGTGGCCATTCTTGCGTCGAAATGAATCGAGGAACGTGCTCACGTATTCAATTTTGCGTTGCACGCGCTCTGTGCCATGGTGCAGAGTCTTGTTGAAATGTCTAGCAATAATTTCCGAAAACTTTGGTGGCCCACGGAACCAACTGAGCTTTGAGAATTTATTCCTGATAAACTTCCTGGTTTACCTTGGTGTTCTTTGGCATAAAAACGAGCGGATAGGCACTTTTTTCGAAATCGTGGCCCAAACCGTCACTTGCGCTGCTCCTGGTCGACGAGTGACTCGTAATTAGTCTGAATGATCGCGGGAACGTCCCTTCAACCATACGCAATCGTTTTGCTTATTTGTGTTGCTCAATATAAAAAAATTTCTCATCGGAGAAAACCAAATTGGGCAGCTCGCCAGCATTCGTACAAGTGTGTCAACGATTTCGTTTTTTCCAGGCGTATCTTTTTCTGCACATCGTTCAACTCTTCACTCGTATACAAACATATAAAAACGTATACACTCTTGACTCGTGTACACGTCATCTAACCGACCTAGGAGATTCCCCAATGAATGAGGTTATAATAGCGCGAGATTCAAAATGGGGGACACTTCAATTACCGGACCTGGTAGTTGAAGAGTTAATTTATACATCCCAATAAAAAACCAACCTAATATTTTTTGTAGCCTTGTAAATATTTGATAATAAAGTTGGTCCATATTTTACAAAATGCATTTGTTTTCCAGATACGAAATATTTAGACCAGATTTTCTTTTAAGTTGATGAGAAATATGAGTCCATATTTTTAAAATTACACTTAGGGACAATTCTGAAAGCAAAAATGTTGATTTATCATCGCAGAAAGTACAATTTATTCAAAGTCACGAGTGGCCGGGGCTACCCGACTCTTCCCTGCATCCCCTAAAATTGAACTACCCAATCGCTGTGATCCCTGATAATATGAGATATGAGCATACAAGTAAGGGGCCATCCATAAATTACGTAACACATTTTGGAGAAGGGAGGGGTCCAGCCTAGTGTTACACAATGGTGAAAAACTACAAGAAAATTCAGAAAAATACGTTACATAGGGGGAGGGAGGGGTCAACAGTCGACGGAAAATGCGTACGTAATTTATGTATGGCTCCTAAAAAAGAGTATGTTTTGTAATAATCTGGGCTCTACTCTCATGCCTTGGACAAACGGGTCTGAGGTGTACAGGTAATTCACTGTGTAATGATTTTCTAGATTCGTACTTTTCAGCTACAACTTCAGGTCAAAAGGGACATTTCGATGCACATGCCGTGTACGCGGGTGACGACGCAGTGAGTGCTGGAAGGTGGTCGCAATTAGCGACGGCCGGCGTTCGATCCGCGTTAACGGCGTTAATGTCTCGCTTCGGGTTGGACACCTGCAATCCTTCTCATGTCACCGTCCGACCTCCAGGTAAATCGGTCGTCAGCCTGATAAATAATCTCCCCTCAACATCCTCACAGTCTGCTGCATTCGGCTCTTAAAGTCATATGTACATAAATACCTAATTTAGAACGTTAAACTGTTTGCGCTGTACAGAACCGCATAAAAGAGAGCAGTCGATTAATTATTTTCCAACTAGCTCTAGAAATAAGAAATCATAATAATTATGCATTATGCATTCTTTGATGGGCTTTTAATTGTTCATCAAAGAAATAAAAGTGGGAAAAAACAACATAACGGTTTGTAGCGTGCCGAGCTACAATCGTTTCACATTAATGAGAAATAATTTTTTTTAAAGAGAAACAACAGCAATGTCTGCAAAAAACAAAAAATTATTTTTTTCACTCTATTATATACACAATCAAATTTTACAAGAGCATTATGGCAACTTGGTCGACGATGATTGTACACGTAAGCAAGAGTGAAATTATGCATTTTAAAGTTTAATTTAACTCTTAAGCCTTCTATTTAAGATTTTATTACTTGTATGCTGTGGATATATTTATGGGATGTAATATGTAAATAATATTAACGCTAATAAAGAAGAGCAGACCTCAAAATTCAAAAATGTTGGGATTTTCATAGAGAAGGGACGCGCGTGATGAAACCGTTAATGTTTCTCTGACACGTTTGGTCTGTGATTGGCAACAATTATGTTGCAAACTTTTCTTGTTCAATTCTTTTCATATTTGAAATTTTTTCTGCTTTTTGTCAATTATAGACTGCATGGGGATAGATGAAATCGTAAAATAGTGTAAAGAAAAAAAAAAAGTACTTTGCGTTAAAGTGCGCAAGTAACAGTTCTAATCGAAATATTTTTACACTTTTGAAATTCTCGTTTTGTTATTATTTAAAGATAAGAGAAAGTGTAAATGCCTAATGTGAGATATGAATAAGATATTAGAGATTTTATTTAGAAAAGTTATTTGTCTGGTTTGCATCAATATTTACTCTCAAAAGTGCTGAGAAAGATCGGGTTATAGAAATAAAATGTATATGACAATGCGATTGGAGACGAAAATCTTTTCGCTGTCTATTCTCTTGATGTATAGATAATTTTTCTGCATATTTTTATTGGTTGTTTCACCACTTTGAAGTTTTTCCAGTGTGAATACACCATCAGAATATTCATGCAACAATTTTAATGTATAAAGTATCAAGTTCATTCTTTCTTGTTTATTGAATGGGTCACTCCATGAATGATCATCTGAAAATGATTGCGATCATATTTTAGAAAAAAATTTTAATTGGTCTAATAATTATTTCTTATATTTCTAGACTCGATTCGTATATTTTAAATATAATAAATTATTTTTTATTGAGCTAGAAAAAGGTTTTGAAAACATGTAAACGTGTGAAACATGGAGATAGTACGTCATTTTTAAAATGAATCACTAAAGTTATTTATTTAAAATTAAGTAGAGAAAAAAAAAGTACGATTAGGGATGATCTAAATAATTATCTGTAATGCTATTTTAGAGTTATAGTTGTAATAGGGGAGGAAAAACGTCTTTGAGTAATCTGTCAAAATGTGTTATTTTAGTGAAGTTTGATAATTTATTACAAACAAAATATACTACCGAAAATTTTAAAACTTGTTTCAAAAAAAAGATTATTGCCAACCTTTTGCGTGGTATTCAGTGAAATTGCTCATCAAAATTTATTCGTCCACATTTTCGCCTTCGAAAACTTGAAAATTAGCAAAAAACCACTTTCAAATCAGCGTATTTCCGAATACGTGTAACAACGTGAGCTGACGTGACCGGCAATCACTGCTACAGTTAGGCCTCCACTATTTCAACTTCTATCATTTCATATTCCACGCAACCAGTTTTGATTGTTGCCTCTACTCTCGAGAAAGCGTTTGTGCAAATCGATTACACCCACATATGTATACATACGTGTGTGCGCAAATGCCTGCTGCGCAGCTTCCAATTTCCCGTCCGAGCTAACTCTATCTTTTCATAACAGTCCCAAAATTATGACATGGCGGAGGTCCGACTGTAAAGGTTTCGTCCCATGTGGGCAGAAAACGTCGACGTAAAGCACAAAATCATGAGAGTGAAAGAGACAAATAGATCTGTCTGTCTCTTTCACTCTCATGATTTTCTGTAACCATGACAAGTTGATGCTTTTCAAATAGGAGCAGCCGTTTTCTAGATTTGTCGAAGAGTTGAATGCAAGATATAAAAATGATAATTTTGTTGAAAAAAAACCTCTGACTGTAAAGCAAAATATTTTTCGACTCGTTTATTAAAATGATTTAAATATATTTTGCATTCGACGCAAAACTTTTTATACAGTCGGGCCTCCACTATTTCAATATTTCGGGGGGAGTCTGAAAAGATGGTGGTCTCTCGGATGGGAATTGGAAGTTGTGCAGCAGGTATTTGCGCACACACGTATGTATGGGAGAGTGTAAACTATCTGCGCAAACGCCTTCTCGAAAGTAGGGGCAAACGTTCAAGACAGGTTGCGCAGAACTTGAAATGGTGGAGGCCCGACTGTACTTTCTAACTGTTCATGTTCAAAGTCGTACACTTAATATCTGTGCAGAAATTGTACGACTTTGAAGTGTGAAGCATGCGTTTTCAAACGATCAATGGAAATGTGCCCAAACTTTCTGTCGGTAGTGTATTTAAGGTGCCGTCCCACGTGGGCAGAAAACTTTGGCGTAAAGCAAAAAATCATGAGAGTAAAAGAGACAAATAGATCTGTCTCTTTCACTCTCATGAGTTTCTGCTTTACGCTGACGTGTTTTCTGCCCACATGGTATGGTACCTTGAGTCGCAACCGTTAAAGATTTGTTTTTAAAAGCCACTTGTGATCACTGTCGGACCTGTACCATTTCAAGTTCCCCTCATCTGTTGCCCCCACCACTAGTCGCTACCATACACTATGGTAGTTGCCGCTTGCGCAGATATTTACATGCGCACCTGTATACATACGTGTATGCGCAGATGCTTACTGCGCAACTTAAATTTCGCTTTAAACGACCTGTATCATTTCATCATTCCTCCCGAAATCTTGAAATGGTACAGGTCCGACTGTGTTCCACAGGACTTTTCTTCTTCGTTTTTGCGCTCTACCCAGGAAACACAAATCCATTCGTTTGTGTTTGAATCGGTCTCTGCGTATCTGTCCATGCAATTTTGACGATTATTTTAATCATTAATTATTTCTTTCACATGCTTATATGTCGCAAATATTTTATATCCTCTAGAACTGAAATAACAAAAGGAAAAATCTATTGGCCTTACATATAATTTTTTTTTAACACTCAATAATTAAAAGATTAAAAATTTCATGTGAAATATGGTAACCTTACCTCAAAAGAGATTAACCAATTCAAAAAAAAGGAAACCCATTCAATATGTCTGCATGAAATTGACGTGGCAGACTAAAAACTGAACCGATTCAAATTTTGACAGCTGAATCTGTAATTGACAGATACGCAATTCAAAGAGTCGCCATTTCAATCGGTTTTTTTTCCTGGGTATCGCATACTCATTACTCTCATCTGTTTTATAGGTATGGTGGGACAACCTGTATGGTTGAAAAAAAGTAACAATGCCATAGCATCCGTTGCTAAGGGTTGTTATTAAGGGATGAAAAGGGTTTATGGATAAAGAGGAGATATGTTAAGTACACTGAGCGAAGAACTCCCGTGTAGCTCGGGTTTGCACCCCAACAGTTCGGGTGGCTTCCCTTTTCTTTTTCACCCGAATAGTTCGGGTGCTCACACGGCTGAGTCGTACGAGCACCCCAATTGTTCGAGTGCTCACCCGAAACAGCAGCGCCCAAAGTAGTGGGGCGCCCACCCGAATCCTTCGAGTGCTTACACGACTGATTCGAGCGATTCGAGTCGTCAACGGCGTTGCGCGTTTGACGTTTGCGCATGTATACTAATGGCTGCAACTGATCAGCGTTAGGCTCTTCCCGGCAGTCACTGCTCTGGTTTTTATGAAGTTTTGTACATGTGCAACTTATCCAATGGAGTAGAAAATTCAAATGTCAACATTCTAATAAAAGCGTTCATCCCGAAATATGGCCGCAGTGTTATAAAAAGAATTCTAGAAAAAGAAAAATGTCGTTTCATATTTCCCTTCCCATGGTTAATGATTGCCCGATGAAACACACGATAACTATCCACACTTTATTCCATTGGATAACGCGCACAGGCCATTAGCATACATGCGCAAACGTCGAATGCGCAACGTTCAACGCGGTTGGCAACTCGAATCGCCCGAATCAGTCGTGTAAGCACCCGAAGGATTTGGGTGGGCGCCCCACTACTTCAGAGTAATGGGCTTTTCATACCGCATCGTGCCGGCACGAGCTGGCAGAAAGCCCACAAGAATGAAAGAGATGGAGAACAAACTGTCCTTTCCGCTCTTGTGAGCTTTCTGCCAGCTCGTGCTGGCACGATCAGATGTGAAAAGCCCATAAGAGTAACCCGAATAACGATTCATTTCAGATTGATGAAACTACAAGCAGATTTGAGGAGCATGAGCAAGTTCATCTTTGCTTGTAACCACTTATAACCTTGTAAGACCGTGGCTTGATATGTACATACCTATTCTGGGCTGACAAATCTATTCGAAATGGAAAACAGAAATTGGTAACACTGTGTCGTCCCGAGAGAAAGTGAGAGTGAGTGAGAGAGGCGAGAGGGAAACAGCGACAAACAACTGCTGAAGAAGATCACCGACAATCACCGATGGTGGCTATGGTGCTCGATTTTTATGTTTACTTTTTGTGATTCGGCTTGCTTTCAGATGTACCTATTAAAAATAAAAAGTTCGAAAAAGTTATCTTGCATGATTAACCGAGAAAACAGTTTAATTGCAAAAGTTAAAAATTTAACCTTGAAGTTTCGCTCGACAAGATGCTTGAGTTAGAAGATATTTGGTCTGAGGAGTCATCAAAACAAAAGTTGAAGAAATTCGATGAAACCTTGAGGTCACTACGACGACAATTCAGAAGTAAGTACAACTTTAGGAATATATTTCTTTTGTTCGTGTATATATATATATATATATATATATATATATATATATATATATATAGTGCATATTTGTAGGTTAGGTTTGTTTACGACGTTTACAAATTTTCTTTTACAATAAAGTATATAATTTAGATTCATAAATACATGATTATGATACACATAATCCCTGTATGTATATCCTGTGGGACTAATTGTTTGGTGCAAGTCGGAAAGAAAGTTGTGATCGCATATATTCAATTCAGATATTTTTGGACGTTATTGTCGAGGAAATTATAATCTTTTTTGTTTTACAGAGCTGTTAAAGGAAGGTAAAAAATCGAAAGATTCTGTAGACATACTTAATCTGTCTAGACAAAATTCTAATACTCCCGAGAAAGCTAATGGAAGCAGTGACTGGTAAGTATGTTGACACTATTCTTGTTGTTTTTATTGTATTTAATTCTTATTCACGTATTTGTATTTCTTCTTTTTGATGTAATTTTTGTTGCCTAATTTTTCAAGAAAATATATTTTTATAAAACAACAACTTGACAATAACATCAATAATAGAATCGCAATTAAGAATAATTTCAATAAAGTAATGAAATTAGAGAATACAAATTTTTCATGTTGAATTCGATTGTTTAATTATTATATAATTTAAAATGTTTAATGAATTTCAGTCCAAAAGCTACCTCGGAATTGTCTTTTGAAAGTAGAAAAGATATTGACGATGTCTCGATGAATGAAGATAATAGTACTTCGACAGAGAAGAAAATACCAACTAGTAATCTCCAGACACCCAAGAAAAGTGAAAAAACTTTTACACAAGATGATATTCCCGAGATACTTTCTGTCGACTTTGATTCTGATTCTGAGCAAAGCTTATTAGATCAGCTTGAACGATCAAAGTCGACTTGCAGTACTAGCGAAAATCAATTGCAAAAGAGTCCAGTATTTTGTAAAAATCGGATTAAAGGAAAAAAAAGTCAATCTCCAAGAGTAAATGTAACGTCTTGTGAATTTTCTCGCAATGCTGATAAGGCAGTTGCAAAAATAGACAAGGGAGAGCCGGTCACAGAGTGTCAAAAATCTGTTCATGAGAATGTAAAACAATCGTTAGCCACCACTAAATCTCTATTTACTTTTAAAGAAAAGGAATATCAAATTTTCGTTTCCCCTCAACCCAAACCCAGTCAAAAGTTGGGCATCACCAAGTTGTACAATGTAAATACTCAAGTGTTAAGCAACGGGAAGAAATTGAAACAAACTAAACTTGTATTTACAGCTGAAGAAGAGAAAACCGACACTAGCAATGCGGCAAATTTTATCAATCAAGCTATAAATGGTACCTGTGATTCAATTTTTGATTCAACTTTATTTCATCGCAATGCAGATCTTGAAAATATGGAAATTAACGTGGAAAACCCATTACTTAGTACAAAATCTACCATCGTTGCTAAGAAAAACTTGTCTTCACCTAAAAAAGTGCAAGTTCTGGATGAGGATGATTTTGTAGAAATCAGCCCGACGAAGGAGAACAGGAAACTGAAGCTGCCAATTAAAGTGTCTAAAAAAAGTTGCAAAATTTCTAAATCTCCACAGAAAAACAAAGCAGATAAAGAAATCACTTTAAGATCAAATGAAAATTTCTTTAAACCGCAAGCTTGTTCGACTCAGATTTCTCTCCAAGAAAGCCAAGTCAAGTGCAACGAGGGAATGGTACAAGGTTCTTCAAATTCTGATTCAGACACAGACTTTAGTTTCAATGAAGAACATGCTGTTTTAAAAAACCAGTTTCCCTCTAGTGTAAAGAAAACTATTCTTGCAAACGTCTCAAAGAAATCGCCTCATTTTAAACAAAAGTGTGATATAAATCATCACATTAATCAAAAAAGTCATGTTGAAGCGACTGAAACTGCATTGGATGATGAAACTTTCTTTTCTCCTGGAGAATATCAAAATGATATCTTTTTTGGAGAGAATGCAAAGCCGAGCACCTCTGGAAAAACAGATGCAGCATCTCCGAAATCACGGAGAGTGCTTTTGAGCAGTTTCGATCGGTGAGTATTGGGATTGTTTTACACAAGTAGAGATACAAGTTGGTATTTCATGGTTTTGAATATACCTGAAATGAAAGGAATAGAGTTTAATGAAGTAAAGGTTGATAATATGCTTCTGCTTTATTATTATTTTTTTCATTGTGGAACTTTTAACAACGTTTAAGAAATCAAATTACATAGTACAGTAAACCCGCTAAATAGCGCTCAATAGTCGAAAAACTTTGCAAGATTTGCAAAACTGAATATTTAATATCTAGATGCTCTTTGCAACTTGCCAGTAGGAAAAATTTATTCTTAACTGTCCAAGTTTAAATAGCTTCTTTTTTAAAGTAGTAAAAGCAGGGAAAATATTAATATTCGCTCTTTTTTTAGGATACCAGAGAAGAGGAAGCGCAGTCCTGATTACGCATACGTAGTGCAATCCGTAAGAAGAAAATCTGAAAGAGCACAGCTGGCTGGTTGGGCTTGTTGGAACTGTAAAAAGGTAAAAAAAAATGACAGAGAATGTCTAGTTAGATTTTTGCAAATTCTCTTTTTCGATACCTCCATAGTTCATACGTATCATTACTACTGCTGTTGCAAAGCAAACAAAGTTTAATCGGCTCTCCTGTATGCTTGGCAAAATTATTGAGATGTTGCATTTACTGAGCATCACCCAGAAATAGAACAGTAATACGTGGAGATACCGTTTCAAATTGCTAATGAATGATTTTACACTGTCGTTCAATTTTAAAAAAACAGGGTGACGACTTGACCGGGAACCCGGGAAATGACCGGGAATTTTATTGCCCAGGAAATGATCGGGAATTTCATTAAGAAACCGGGAATTTATTTTTGATCGCAGTAAAATTCAAGTTTTCATTATTTTAATAATTTTGGTCAAGTTAGAAAAGTGATTTCTACTTTATCTATAGTCAAAAGGCATGTGAGTGTGTTTAGTAGGTTACGTTCCGATTTCTGCCACCAGGGGCTCTATTCTCGAGTTCGTTCGAACAATTTTCGTATACGAATGTATTGTTTGTCTTTTTCTAATCACTTAAGTAAGAGTAAGACAGAAACACTAATTCGTATACGAAAATTGTTTGAACGAACTCGAGAATAGAGCCCCAGGCGCGATGTTTACGAGTGCACTATATCTACAAGGGCGCTGTTATTTAGGTAAATTGAAAAATTGAGTCTTGTGGCCACCCCTTCAAATCAGAATATTAATAAAATTGTTAACAGTAAAAAAAACAATTTAGGAAAACCAATTCAGAAACAAAAACCAAAATTTACTCCCTTCAAACTCAACAAAAATTTAGGAATTTGAAATTATAAACATTCAAAAATGTAACTATTCCGTAAAATGTTCAAAATGTCATCATTTTAAATTGGAAACAATCCAAATTGAACGATTCTAAACGTCGATTCAAACTGGACACTTTTTAAATTAGAATTGTCAAGTTAAAACGGTTTTTACGCTACAATCCTTTAATAAATCTTTT
>JBAGKK010023047.1:0-11358 GCA_037177015.1 Euceroptres primus | reverse complement strand
TAGTTATTATTTATGAATTATTATATATAACGCATAACCAAAACACTGAAAACGAACTGATGTGAACCGACGGAATTCTACTGCGCCACTATTGCGCACTTTTTTGCTACGGTACTTGCGCAACACCGCTGAGCTCCGAGCTCAGCTCTCTCGTCCCCTTGGACCGGCACCCATGACAAAAATTCTTGAAACCCATATATTGGAGGTCCCTAAAATGACATAGCAGTGTATAATAAATGAAATTAACTTACCAATTTTTGAATTTCTGAAGCATGTGCAAAATAATTATTATTATACATAAAGAAAATGTCACCAGAAATACCTAATTTGCATCCCTTCCATTTCACTCCTCACAGTAACACATTTGGTACACAAAATTATTATTTTCATTTCTTGTTTTACTAATTGTTAAGAATTATTTTTTAAAAATTGGTGATTTTAGACGATTTTTTGTTGCTTCTGTAAGTATACTTTCATTCATGGTAAAGAATAGACTGCAGTAATAAGTAGACAAATGAATTTCTGACACTGCATCCAATACGTGGAAAAAAGTAACCAAAAGGGCAAAAACCTCTTCTATATGGGGTTTCATTACCTCTAGGTTCTAAAGAATGGATAATAAATAATAAATTAAACTAAGAATGGATTCAAGCAAGAAACAGCAAATAAAAAAAATCGCCTCTATTATTACGTACACATGTTTAAAAATACATAATATAATTGCTCCTATGTTATGAAAGTTTTTACCTATGAGAAAAAAAAACGAATAAATCCACTTCTCTCTATTCTTGGATATTTATTAATTTAATACATGTATCTAGAAATGTTATCATTATAAACTAATTCTAAAAGCGTAACAAATACAGATTTTATACTACCCTTTGAATAATTAAAGAAATTAAAGTGGATTTATTCATTCAGACTCCATCTCGAAAATATAGATTAAAATTTGAAAATTAAAATGTTATATATACAGTGAAAAATATCTGCAAATTTAATAAAGTAAATTGATAACAGATTTTTTTGTACTGATTACAGAATTTTAGCGGACTTTTCTGTAAATGTAGCAGATTCCTTTTTCTGTGTCCATATTTAATAAATTTTCCAAATAACTTAATTTTAATAAGATAAAAAGTAAATAAATTCTTTTAAAATTATTTACTCGATTGTGAATGAGTTTTGAAATTAATAATCTAATTGTGGAATTTAAAATCATTTTACAATCTCTGTATTCAAATGAAAGGAAATGAAAAATCCAAGAGAAAAATACTGGAAAGATATATAATTTATTGTTAGTATAATATGCAATCAATGCTATATTTCAGCAAGAGATAAATCAAGAAAATAGAAAATAAAACAGGGAAAGAATCGAGCCTTTAATTGTGCATAATCAAAAATGTATAATATAATTGCGTGCAATATTCCAAGGGTTTCTTATGTTTCTGACATGCGCTATACTCTCAATGGAAAGAAATTGAGTTAGACTCGATTAGAAGAGTGAAGACCTTTGAACCTGGAAGGTGTTTTTTCGTCAGGCATGAGACTGTGTTATATTACTATGTTATAATTCATATATAAAAGTAATTTATAAATTGTTTTTATCACTGCGTGATAATATAATTTTGATTATTCAAAAATACTTAATTTTAAATAACTTCTTAAAATGAGCCAGTTCATAAAATTATTGTAAAGAATATACTATTCTAAATAATATACTTGAAAATTATCTATCCGTTTATAAAATCATTGACAATCTTACTTTATCCTAATACCGTTTCCAATAAAGTGCAATTGTTTCTAACATCTAATATAAATATGCATACCGTAGAGTGAGGCCATTCGCGCATGGTGGGGCTAATAGGTTTTTTAACATGATAATTTAAATCAAAATTATAATCTCCTAGCACATAAGATTTAGAAGGATTTCTACTTTACTCAAGACGCAGGTGGTGTTTTACGCAACCTATGCACAAGCATTGAAAAATGTTTAAATATGTGGGTGCATTTTAAAAAATTGGTCAGACCGCCAAACTTCGTATCAGTTCAATAGTTTAAAAGTAATAAAAAATTCTCAGTTTCTCATGTTTTTCTTCCCAATTTAAGTAGTAAAAGGAATTTTTTTTTAAAATGTGAGTTTGTGCTTTCATTAATTAGTTCAAAGGTGATATATGAAAATTCGAAGATCAGCGGTACAATTCAGCAACTTATGATATGTGCTAATTTTTCAGTTTTGTGCACTCGGGTACTCAAACAAACTTTTTTCTGAGTGAATTCTAAGTGAAAGCGTTGTCTCTAAAAAGTTATCTGTAATTATTATTATGTTAATATAGAGCTAATATTTTTGTTTCCAGGAGAAAATTTGTATCAGTTAAATTATGGATTGAATAACAAAAGCAATAATTTTCGTATCTGATCTGCGCAATAAAGTCGACATCAGGAAACTTGACTCACATCTATTGCGTTCGTCGAAGACTGAAAAGGTATATCTTCTGCACAGGATTCTCTTATGGCTGATCTTCAAATATATATATTGTGCTTTTCAAATTATTACTAATACAGTTTAATTGTATGTACATTTTTAGAAAAAATTTTATATGAAAATAACGCGATCTAATTATAAATTTTTTTGATATTCTAATTTATAAATAGTTAAGGATTTTCCAAACCTTTGCTTAGCAAGTTATTTTGTTCTTCGTTTTTTCTATTGGTATTTTTTTTTCTTTTGCTCAAAATATATCTGTAATATCTTTCAGTTTTAAATTGTTGTACTAAACTGTTTTTAACATTCCCTCTAAATCTAAATTAGTGAAAAGTGAGCCACTATTTTACCTCAGTTAAAATTTCTACGAATTATTTTGTTGTATTTCACTATTTCTTTTAGAAGCTTTCGACTTTTCACTAAAGTTTTAGTAAAAAATTAATAACAATCTGCTGAAATTTTTAATATAGTAAATTAGTGGCTCACTCTTCACTAATTCGATCTAAAGAATATATTTCAAATATTTTAAATTTTCCATTTTCTCACATTTGAACAAAGGCCATAGCTGGGTAAGCATGGTTGGTCTGCCTTAGCAGATATTTGGTTCATTTATGGGTGGTAAGTTTCTACCATTATAAGACTAATTTACCTTAAGTACCAAATTCAAACAAAATTTTTCCTAGAAGTTATAAAAAAATTTTTAAAAATCAAAAATTAAATTTTCTCGAAAGTGGCTAAATCAATTTCGATAGCTCAAATATATATAGTATAAGATATCACAGCGGTTCTAAAAAAAATGAAAAGTAAAATCTGGCAATTAGAAAGGAATAAAAAAAATTTCTTGAATATTGAAAAAAAGTTTTTTTCTATAAAAGCTTTTTGAGACCGCTGCAATTTTTTTCCTATAATACACGCACACCCTCAGTGTTTGACCAATATTATTTCTGCAACCAGTCACAGGGGTGCCTCCCTGCTCCCCCACGAGACGTTGCAAAGGGGTAGGGGTATGACCAACATTATTTCTGCTACCAATCACAGGGGTGCCTTCTTGCCCCCCCCCACGAGACGTTGCAAAGGCGTAGGGGTTTGAAAAACATTATTTCTGTAACCAGACACAGGGGTGCCTTCTTGCCCACCACGAGACGTTGCAAATGTGTAGGGGTTTGCCCAACATTATTTCTGTAACCAGTCACAGGGGAGCCTTCTTGCCCCCTACGAGACGTTGCAAAGGCATAGGGATTTGACTAACATTATTTCTGTAACCAGTCACAGGGGTGCCTTCTTGCCCCCCCCACGAGACGTTGCAAAGGCGTAGGGGTTTGAAAAACATTATTTCTGTAACCAGTCACAGGGGTGCCTACTTGCCCCCCACGAGACGTTGCAAAGGCGTAGGGGTTTAACCAACATTATTTCTGTAACCAGTCACAGGGGTGCCTTCTTGCCCCCTACGAGACGTTGGAAAGGGGTAGGGGTTTGACCAACATTATTTCTGTTACCAGTCACAGGGGTGCCTACTTGCCCCCCACGAGACGTTACAAATGGGTAGGGGTTTGCCCAACATTATTTCTGTAACCAGTCACAGGGGTGCCTTCTTGCCCCCCACGAGACGTTGGAAAGGGGTATGGGTTTGATTAACATTATTTTCATGACAAGTGACAGGGGCCGTCCGCTCCCGCGAGACGTTGGAAACGTTGGAGACTTTGGTTGCTGCCGTTACTTGCGGTCTCTCGTCGCCACTTAGGGCCTGTCGCCACGGTAATGAACAGTAAAGAAAGAGCTGACGGTTAGATGTATCACTAATTTTCTCGGAAACTGTCACTCGTGGAAAAAATGCATGCAACAAAAAATTTGTATCTCGATGAGGTCTACAACTTTTGTTTGAAAAATTTTGCGAAATTTTGCGTATTGGCGGAGATAAACTTAAAAAGCCATGATTTTTATGGTTTCTTTTTCATGAAAATCGATGTATCATTAATTTTCTCAGAAACTATCACTCTCAGAAAAAAATTTTTAAAACAGAAAATTACCTCAATGGGAGCTACAACTTTTGTGGTTTTACCATGAAAATCGCCTTGTCGCAAATTTTCACGATCATATTCGTAATCAGCGCGTCAAAGTACTTAAGTGTACGGAGTTTAAATAAAATCGGTGAATTCAGCTATTCGGAACTGCACCCAAGTTTTACTTTATAATTTCAAGAAATTATTATCAAAAATTCCTGTAGCTGTATTTAAACGTTTGACCAATTGTCACAAAATTATAATACGATACGAAATATAATTTACGTCAGTGGGTAGAAATACTTACATTCATAACAGCATTACCAAATGAGATGAATAAGATTTTCCGATATCAATGAAATATTTATTTACCTTGAAGTGAGAATCCATCCTGTTATGGTTTCACCATGAAAATCGCCTTATCGCAAATTTTCACGATCATATTCGTAATCAGCGCGTCAAAGTACATAAGTGTACGGAGTTTAAATAAAATCGGTGAATTCGGCTTAAAAAGCTATTCGGAACTGCACCCAAGTGCAGTTCATAATTTCATGAAAATATTATCAAAAACTCCTGTAGCTGTATTTAAACGTTTGACCGATTGTCACAAAATTATAAAACAATACGAAATATAATTCTCGTCAGTGGATAGAAATACTTACATTCATGATAGCATTACCAAACGAGATGGATAAGATTTTCCGATATCAATGAAATATTTATTTACCTTGAAGTGAGAATCCATCCTTTCAGGATGGATTTTTTTCGATTAATTTCTTCAAAAACAACAAATTTTTCTTCTCAGTCTGAGGCAACTTCGAAGAGAGTAAAAGGTTGAGGCAGCAGAACATCGATGTTCATGCAAGGACAGTCTTTCAATGTCTGGTGTCGGCATTAGTCTTTTCTCTATGAGAAATCCATAAACGAAAGCTATCCCTACGAACTTCCTTGCCTGTAGCGTCTACCTTTTGAATAATAAATGCAGCACGGCACATTTTCAGGGAACTGGACGATTCCTTGCATTGACTCTATAATTATTATAGAACACATTTCATGTGAAATCGAGTACAAAATTAGAAAGATAAATTGCGGTTTATGAATAATGAAAGCGAAGGGTTTCTTATGAACCTGGCATGCGCGACAAACTCGACATGAGGAAAATTGAATCACTTCTATTGTGTTCGTTGTCTTGCACAGAATTCTCTTATGGCTGATATGCGGATACACTCGAATCCCGGTACGCATATCAATTTTTTTACCATAAGGGATGAAAATTCTCAAATGACGATGAAAAATTAATGAAAAAAGAATTTTCAACGGGTTTTCAAAAGTAAATGTAAAAGGCGAATTGATACTGCTCAATCTGTTGCTGTGGTACTGCTTGACTCCTAATCGACGACCGTATTCCCTCTCTACCCTCGGATCCGCGCAAATACGGAGAGCCACCGAACGAAATTCTAGGAGCATCGTAAACCGGGATATATTAAACCGGGATTCGAGTGTATATACATTGTGCTTTTCAAATTATTAATAATACAGTTTAATTGTAGGTGCATCTTAAGAGAAAATTTTATATGAAAATAACGCATAATTCATCTTGTTGATTTCTATTGACCCTCTGGTTATAAAATTTGTTGGTGCTTTGCATGGGCTTTAGGGTCTAAAATTTAAAAAAGCTGTGTTTTTTTTAACCAAACGTTTCGACTCTCATGTGAATCATCTTCAGTGGTTTATTTCCAAAACCGGAAATTACATGTGATACAAACGCTGTTTGTTTAATTAAACAATTATACATTTTGATAACTAAACATACGATTTTTAAGCAAACATTAAAAGATTTTTATTTTTATTTTTATATACAATTATAAAAAAAAATGTTTTAAACATTCAGAATGGCAGAAATTAAAACGGAGAAATATTTTCTTAAAGGACAATAACAATGAAAATTGAACTGAATATTATTGAAATATTCATCCTACTTCAATTTTCATTGTTATTGTTTTTTAAGAAAATATTTCTTCGGTTTAATTTCTGCCATTCTGAATGTTTAAAACATTTTTTCTTTTATAATTGTATATAAAAATAAAAATAAAAATATTTTAATGTTTGCTTAAAACTCGTATATTTAGTTATCAAAATATATAATTGTTTAATTAAACAAACAGCGTTTGTAGGACATGTAATTTCCGTTTTTAGAAATAAACCACTGAAGAGGACTCACATGAGAGTCGAAACGTTTGTTTAAAAAAAACACAGCTTTTTTTAATTTTCGACCCTAAAGCTCATGCAAAGCACAAACAAATTTTATAACGCATAATAATTGTGAATTTTGTAGACATTCTAATTGATAAATAGGTAAAGATTTATCAAACTTTTCCTTCGCAAGTTATTTTGTTCTTCGTGTTTTCTATTGGTATTATTTTCTTTTCCTTTTGCTCAAAATATATTTGTAATATCTTTCAGTTTTAAATTGTTGTACTCAACTTTTTTAAAACATTTTCTCTAGATCTGAATGGATAGACCCATAAATTTTACTTTACATATTGTTTTTTCGATATTTTTTTTTAACTATTACATGCGCCACACAGTGTGGCCAAGCACTTTTTGTGGACAAAAGTGTGTCTACAAGCCAATTTTCAATGGATTTTGATGCACAAAAGGCCGCGTTTTTTCCATGGAAAGTATAAGAGAACACATATAAGTGAGTATAACTAGAAAATGGCTGACCGTAATTTTCACTCATTATCAAATACGACTAAATTTTCTCCCGCCGGCGCGTTGGTAGGGCTCTAGATAACTAAAGTGTTCAAAAAGCGTGCGAAAAGTCTCTAGCGTGTGAAAAAAGTTGCGCATGCGCAGAATTTATTTTTCGTACACCTAACTAAAAAGCGTCACTTCTCGTATACTTTCCATAGACAAAAACGCGGACTTTTTGTGCATGCGTTACAAAAAAAATATTGTTTATTTTGTTGCTAAATAAAAATTTTTTGTTTGGCCAAAGTGTATTTTCTGCACCGACTTATTATTCCTGGAAGCCTTACGGTCATTTAAAAAAAAAATCAAAATCCATTGAAAATTGGCTTGCAGACAGACTTTTGTCCACAAAAAATGCTTTTGGCCTCACTGTGTGGCGTATGTAATAGCACACAAAAAAGATTGAAAATACAAAATGTAAAGTAAAATCTGTGCAAATGCGTGTCTATGATTTCGAATAATGCTTATTTAAGAAAGTTACGAGTTAAAATTAAGAAGACCTTTCGTTTTAATGGAATCGCATACTTTGTAGGGGCAAACAAAATAATTTTTTTTAACTGTGTACTAACATTGGGATCATGCTCCCAAATATATATGTTGTTACTGAGGCCATGAGTGGAAAAAAAAGGTAATGTGGCATGAGTGCCATAAGAAAAAAGTTGTGGCGGTACCAAAAAGCTTTCATTGAAAGAAATTTTTTTCAAAATTTCAAAAATTTCTTTTATTCTTTGCTAATTGCCAGAATTAACTCTGCATTTTTTTAGAACCGCTGTGATATCTTGTACAATACATATTTGAACCATCAGGATTGATTCAGCCATTTTCGAGAAAATTTAATTTTTTGATTTTTCAAATTTTTTTTTAAATTTTGAAAGAAATATTTTTTTAAGTTGGCATTTGGGGTAAATTAGTTTTATAATGGTAGAAACTTACCACCCAAATATGAACCAAATATCTGCTAAGGCAGACCAGCGATGCTTATCCACCTATGGTCTTTGCTTTTTTCATAACTTCTTTTTTTTGTTTTTTCTTTTTAAATATTTTTTTGAATCACTAATATATTTTTCATTTTTATCTTTTGTATTTTTCCTTTCTTTGCATTTCTGATTGCACAATTTTATTCTTCCATTTCATCTTTTTTTTTTTATTTACCTACTTAATGTTTTTTTCAATTTTTTATGTTACACTATAAGAATTATTATTTAAGACCTTTAAGGCCGTCCATATACCACGTGGATATTATAGTATGATATACTCGTGTCTTCCTCAGTTACTTGGTGTGGAGGGAAATACGAGTATATCACACTATAGAAAAAATGTCCACGTGGTATATGGACGACCCCTTTTCAGCTTGACATCAATTATAATTAAATAGTGCAAATAATACAAAATTTCTTATAAAAGCATGAATATATCTGCGGAAAATAGTTGGTCGTATAATATGATTTTTATGACCTGCATTGGACATTGGCCCTTTCGGCCAAATTGGGAAAAAAGGATCATACGAATTTGCGGTTTCTTCACTATGATAACAGCCAACCTTTCGTCTGTTCGTATATTTTTATTAATTTTTATTGAAGTAATTCTGGTAATTCTAAACAGAATTCTTATTAAGACAACCGCAAAGGAATGTTACATAAATAAAGCCTAACTATAGAATTCTAGTTAGAATAACCAAACTTTTTTCCGTGAGCTTTACAAAAAAAAAAGATTATATTTTTATTTAAATAAATGAAGTATATTATAAAACTGAAATAATTCATCTCATTAATTTCTATTGACCTTCTGGTTATAAAATTTGTTGGTGCTTTGCATGGGCTTTAGGGTCGAAAATTAAAAAAGCTGTTTTTTTAACCAAACGTTAAGACTCTCATGTGAGTCATCTTCAGTGGTTTATTTCTAAAAGCGGAAATTCTACGCTGTTTGTTTAATTAAACAATTATACATTTTGATAACTAAATATACGAGTTTTGAGCAAACATTAAAAGATATTTTTTTATAAATAAAAATTTTACAATATGACAGAAATTAAAACGAAGAAACATTTTTTTAAAAAACCAATAGCAATGAAAATTGAAGTAGGATGAATATTCCAATAATATCCAGAATTTCTGGAATCTCATCAGTTATACGATTTTATAAATGCCTTAACAATTGTGTAAGAAATTATTCCTCACGTCACTGTACCACTATTGCCGATAAAACTTTAATTTTTCGACGTTTTCTCGGAAACCACATATTTAAGGACCGAAATTGGCTGGTTTCTGTTGTCACTATCGGAAAACGACTGGTGTCTAAGGACATTATGTGAACCGGGTACGTGTGTGAGTTGTTTGTGAGTTGTTTATTGTTTTTTAATAAAGCCTTATAAAAAGAAGAAAGGTTTTGAATGTCTGTTCTTTGATTGACGGTGTTGAGTTCGCTTGCAATGTGAGTCATTTCTAATAGCATACTTTTTTTGTAATTGAGGGGTCGGATGCAATAAGGGGACGAGCGCTTGAAAACGCGAAAAAGTATTGTCCAAACGTCTTGTGATATCCAAATTTTCAAGTTCAAAAAAGTGAAATAAAAAAAATACGGACATGTAGAGAATGGCAAGACGGAACTTTTTTCTATTTAAAGATTTTTCCCCTGATGTATATTTTTAATAATAACTAATTAATAAGTTCTAGTGAGACATTTGTTCCTCACTATTGAGGGAAGATTTCTGGAAATTTTTAGATCGATTCGTTAAAAATTGGCGGAAATATACATTTTGTAAGAAAGCACGCTACGCCGCCTACGATTGCATCGTTAGCAGATTCAAGCGCTGAATCGAGTCCTATAAAGAACTCGTCTATTCAATCGTAGACGGCGTCGCGTGCTTTCTTATAAAATGGATATTTCCGCCAATTTTTAATGAATCGATATAAAAATTGCGGGAAATCTTCCCTCAATAGTGAGGAACAAATGTCTCACTGGAAGTTGTTTCAACTTTGAAGTTCACTCGATACTTTTCTTCGCCGAAACTTAAAAAACGTGCTAACCATCAGGTCTCAATTTGCAATTAATTATTATTAAACTATTGGCAGTTTTAACTTTTTTCTTCATTTTGCAGGCATCGCTAGAGTATAATGCGTGTGTATACCAAATTTTAAACAGTTTCTATAATATTTGAGTAAACACGATTTATGTTTTAAAAAATAATTGAATTTGGGGAATTTTTTTCACTTTTTCAGTTTTATTATTAAAAATATACATCGGGGAAAAAACTTTAAATAGAAAAAAGTTCCGATAGTGACAACAAAAACCAGCCAATTTCGATCCTTAAATATGTGGTTTCCGAGAAAACGACGAAAAATTAAAGTTTTATCGGCAATAGTGGTACAGTGACGTGAGGAATAATTTCTTACACAATTGTTAAGGTATTTATAAAATCGTATAACTGATGAGGTTCCAGAAATTCTGGATATTATTGAAATATTCATCCTACTTCAATTTTCACTGTTATTGGTTTTTAAAAAAAATATTTATTCCTTTTTATTTCTGTCATATTGTATATTTTGTGTTTATAAAAAAAATATCTTTTAATGTTTGCTTAAAACTCTTACATTTCGTTATTAAAATGTATAATTGTTTAATTAAACAAACAGCGTTTGTATCACATACAATTTCCGCTTTTAGAAATAAACCACTGAAAAGGACTCACATGAGAGTCGAAACGTTTGGTTTAAAAAACACAGCTTTCTTTAATGTTTGACCCTAAAGCCCATGCAAAGCACCAACAAATGAAATATTCTTGTAATGCAGTGGATAGCTCTGTACAAGACACGCGACGATTTAGATAATATAATCGAACGAGTTCCTATGGTTATGACGGGTATAATTTTCTATGCAAATTTTGCAACCCTCGTAGTGCAAGAATCTAAAGTAAGTAAATTAAACTTAATTTGACTAAAATAATTAAACTAAAACATAATTTTATTGACATAAGGTAGATAGCCCAGTAATCGTACCGGTCCCAGCCCTAGCGGAACGCGAGAACTGAAAAGTGACGGGGTACCGTCAATTTTCAGTCACCTTTCCGTTCTTTCGCAAAAAATGAATAAGAACAGCAGAAAATACATTTAAATTGCTGCAATTATG
>JBAGKK010023036.1:0-11359 GCA_037177015.1 Euceroptres primus | reverse complement strand
GCAGGCCGAGCGAGCAGGGAGGAAAGTATTCTCGACTCGATAGGTGGCTCGCAGATAGGGAGGGAACATTGGCTTTCAGCGTAGGTATGCAGGGACGAAAGTCGAATTTTCGAACGAGGTGGGAAGAAAAATTATTTAAACTACTGGTAATATCAATATGAGACTCGGTAAAAATCTTTATTTTAGAACTTCATAACATGATTTGGGACAAAAAACTGGTTTAAAAAATCATACACCAGAATAAAATAACCTGAAATACCCGAAAAACGGTTTTGGAGCATGCCCACAAATACGGAAGGCACACTTTAGAGTCATATAGTGAATGTAAACTGAACTGTTTTCAAATTCATGATTAATCGTCTTGAAAAGTAGCTTGAACTGTACAATTTTCAGTTTTAATATATAAATTTAACTATAATATACATTACAATATATATTAAAATATGAGTGTCTTCGAAAATTTTGTGGAATGTGGAAGTTAAGACAATAGGCATATTTCTATAGCTTAACTGTTATGATTAATTTTCTGGGGTTGAGTTTGTGATAGAATTGAAGAACAAACCTCTCGCTACCCATAGCATCAAAGTTTTATGAGTAAAAGTATGAACTTACTTTGAAAACCACGAAAAGTGCAAGGAAAACGTTGCGTATTTTTATTAGTATCCATTGTCGTACCTCGTGATATCTCGTATATTTCTCATTAAAATAGAATGTATCAATTGTAAAAATGTCAGGTAAAAAGGGATTAAACAGTTTTCCAAAGGGTTTTATGATTCACTCTGTTTTCAATCTGTGGAATCATTTTTTGATTTTTTGTGTTGTTAGATATTTTCATAACCAGCCCTGTGCAACAGAAAAGAAAATGGCGTTCCATAACTGCTCTAAGTTGATTAGTCCCAAATATCTTCAGCGCGGCGCTAGTTGTCCCATCACTTCCTGTTTTTGCATTGTGAGCAATGGGACTAGACACTAGACCACTTTTTAAAAGTTTTTATACGTGAACAAAATGTTATTTTCGTGAAAAAAACTATTGAAATTAAATCAATTTTACTTATTTAAAATTCCAAAACAGTTTTCCAGACCACTTCTATGAATACTAAAGGGAAAATATGCATTAAAAGAGCAGGTAATAATCCTGTTGGCAAAATGGATTTGAATTTGAATAGAAAGTTAAATATTATCTTAAAAATTAATATCCGAAAACATAATAAATAATATTGATGGCAAATCTTGGATTTCAATTTGAATAAAAAGTTAAATATTATCTTAAAAATTAATATCCGAAAAAATAATAAATAATAATTATAATAAAATATAAAAAGAATTTTCTGAAAAAAATGTGAATATTATATAAATTTAAACTTGCCATTTGAGTGTTATAGCGAGTACTCACACTTTTGAATATAATGGATATTATGTAATTCAAATTGAATTAAATTTATATTTAAAAAATGTGATTTAACAATAAGTGAACATAAAAAATAATTTATTCAATATAGTTTTAGTTATTCAATAGTTTTGAACAATTATATTTTTCAGAGAAATAAATAAGTCCACTGACAAAAGTGCCACCAACTAATTGAACTGAATTCTTTTGGACCCTAAAGCAAAAACCACCCCATCAACAACTATTTTGCAATAAGAAACCACTCCGGGTCGGAGTGGTCTCGCGGTGCTTGCGGCGCGTAGTAAACCATGTCCTACGGCGGTCTCCCTGCGCCGATGAGAAGGGGTGAGCCAGCGCCGGGATTAGTGAGATTGGCGAACCGGGCTCGAGGAGTAGGCAGTTGTCGCTGGTGAACAAGCCGAGGTCCGCTTTGAGGTCGGGGAGCAGCGTTGGTGCGACAGGCGGCAAAGGTGGTGAAGTTGTCGGTCGGGCGTCTTCTAGGTGCATTCGGGGGGTCGGCCTATATGTTAGTGGTGGTGACGCTAGGTCGTCCATTGAGATCCGAGGGTCGCCGAACTCCCGATAGAGTTGGGGAATAGGACACGGACAATCTGGGCTCGTACGGGCTCGGACAGGTGCGTTCCAGAGTAGGAACCAGGGAGGCCCGAATCGGCGAAATTGGTGGCTCCGGCCGAAATATCGGCGGGAAGTGAGGCGTTGAAGCATCCCTGGGGATCAGAGTATGCCGAATAGGCGCGCCTGGCGGCGTTTCGGTCGGCGAAGGCGCAGTAGGCTCTGGAAGCTGTGGTGTCGTGGCACGGCTTCAGATACCGTTCCGGCTCCAAGCTCTCTTCCGGTCAAACTTAGTTCGAGATGGACTTTTTTGGAGAGGTAATCTATCGAGAAACACAGTTGGTTAAAACGAGGTACCTTATGGGGTGCGAACGGGGGGGGGGGGACTAGCTGAGACACCGTCCAGTGGTCGAGACCTCTGGGATGCCGTCCAGTGGGAGGAAGAAAGAGAAGGAGCCCTCTCGCTAGGACGCCGTCCAGTGGTCAAGACCTCTGGGATGTCGTCCAGTGGGAGGGAGAAAAGAGAGGGAGTCCTCTCGCCGAAACACCGTCCAGTGGTCGAGACCTCTGGGATGCCGTCCAGTGGAAGGGAGAAAAGAGAGGGTGTCCTCTCGCTGGGTCACCGTCCAGTGGTCGAGACCTCTGGGATGCCGACCAGTGGGAGGCAGAAAGAGAGAGAGTCCTCTCGCTGGGACACCGTCCAGTGGTCAAAACCTCTGGGATGCCGTCCAGTGGGAGGGGGAGGAAGTCCTCTCGCTTAGACACCGACCAGTGGTCAAAACCTCTAGGATGCCGTCCAGTAGGAGGGAGAAAAGGAAGGGAGCCCTCTCGCTGGGACACCGTCCAGTGTCCAAAACCTCTGGGATGCCGTCCAGTGGGAAGGAGAGGAAGTTCTCTCACTGGGACACCGTCCAGTGGTCAAGACCCCTAGGATGCCGACCAGTGGGAGGAAGAAAGAGAGGGAGGAGTCTTCTCGCTGGGACACCACCCAGGGGCCAAGACCTTTGGGATGCCATCCAGTGGGAGGGAAAAAGAGAGAAAGTTCTCTCGCTGGGACACCGTCCAGTGGCCAAGACCTCTGGGATGCCGTCCAGTGGGAGGGAGAAAGAAGGAAGAGGTGGGAAGTAGAACAAGGGGTGCGAAAGCGGGCTTACCGTCGGCTGCGAGGAGTAAGTTCGCTGAATAATTCTGCGCAGTCAAATTTCTCACGAGGTGCTTTATTCGAGGCTTAGCGACGTCGAGGATTTGACAACTTGAACGAGACTCAGCACATGGCCAAAACGGGCCATGTGCTGGATTTCACCCTAGAGTAAGGGAGAGGAAGAGAGACCCCTTTTTCGCATATTTTTATCTGGTAAGGAGACCTCTCTCTCTCTTGTTACTTGCACGTGATCGGTCATGGTCCTTGCGCGTGATCACGGCGCTTGAAGTGACCGATGGCTAGATGTCCGTCTTGTTCCTCGTTCAGGCGTTCTCTCTATCTCTTTTTGTAACCCGAACTTGAACCGGCTTTGGCTTGTCTTTCCGTTTACCCTGCGGTGGAAAGCGAAGAGAGGAAGAACCGGTTTGCCGTGGGTCCTGAGAGAGAGAGAGAGAGAGAGAGAGAGAGAGAGAGAGAGAGAGAAGGAAGGATAAAGATGTCGCCTAATGCCTTGCCTTTTACGGTTAGTTTTTTTTATTTTCTTCAGCCAAACAAGGGATTTAGCGAAAGTCTAAAATTTAATATAAAATTTTCGCGCGGCCTCGCAATTTTTACCGCTGAGGCGCGTATATCATTCCCTTCCTGGAGAAGGCACTTTTTGGGCTGCCTGATTACTAATCCTAGTTTAAATCTAAGGAAAAAAAGCAAATGACTATGCTGGATCGGTAACCTTAAACATAACTCCGGAGTTAATAATTATTCACGCAACTTAGTTTATTAACGCCTCCTCCGAGGTGTATACGGCATGGCATCTCGGTAATAAGCCGCCCTTCTTGACCTTAACTTTTAGCGCCTTCCGGCGTCGGATTGTAAAGTTTCATGACCTTCTTCCAGGAGGTCATCCTCTTCAGAGTTAGTTCGCGATTCCTCATCGTAGAACTCTGCTGCTGGTGCTATGTAGTGTAGGGGCAACTTCGCTTGAGTACCCCTGGTTGTGAGTGCAACCGGTTTGCCACCGAGTTTGTTTGGAGCGGTGGAACGTGGATGAGTGCCACGGCTCTGATGCGGAGGTGCAGGACAGTGTGGTTGTGCGCCGTCGTAATCATCCTCGTTTTAATTTTTCCTTTTGATTCCCTGTCCGGTATTGCTGGGTGCGTAACCGCCTGTTGGCCGTGACTACTTTCTCTCTCCTGTCCGCTGTCTTCTGCTTGGTGATCGCCTTCTCTCTCTCTCTCTCTCTCTCTCTCTCTCTGTGCTACGGGCTACTGCCTCGGTTGCTGCTTCTCTCTCTTCTAGGCTGCCTTCTCTCTCTGTGCTTCGGTTCACGGCCTCGGTTGCTACTTCTCTCTCTATTATGCTGCCTTCTCTCTCGTCTCTGGCGTCTGCTTCTTCCTCGCTGTCGCCTTCTTCTTCGGGTGCTATGGGTGTGGTGATCAACCGTGGTGCAGGTTGTAGCTGCGAGCCGTGGATTTTCGTCCTCCTTCCGTCGTGGAGTACCCAATACACATCTCCACCAAGGCGAAATTCGATCAGGTGAATGCCGGTTTGTTTGGGTGCGAAACCCTGGTTGAACCCTTTGTCGGCGCTCGACAGAGGATGATTCTTCATGAATACTCGGTCGTCTGGCTCAAAGCGGGGTGCCGTGGTCGCGCCGGCGTATCGCTGTTGATAAGCGTGCTGGTGCTGCCGCGCTCGTTCTTCTCTTTCGTGTCGCTCCTCGGCTGCGGGTGGCGCTTCTTCGTTGAACCTCCATTCACCAGGTCGTTGAAGATTTCTTCCAAACAACAGGTGACTTGGAGTCTGTCCGGTAGCCGCATTCAGCTGCCGTCGGAGGTTGAATATAATCTCGCGTAAATGCCTATCCTAACGGCGATGATTACCTTGGTCTATCCGGAGTCGAATCCCCTTTTTCAGTTCTTGGTTTCTTCTCTCGGTCGGATTGGCCTGTAAATGGTATACCGGAGTGGTCCATAGGTCACAATCCCATTTCTGGTACGCGTCGTCCCACTGTCTAATCATAAATTGTCTGCCGTTATCGCTCAGAATTTGGCGTGGATACCTCCAACGAGGAAAAAATTCCCTCTCTAATAAGGCGATTAATACATGGGTTTTGGAGAAGGCTATCGGGAAAGCTTCGACCTATCGCGAGAATAGGTCGGTAATAGTAATAGGTCGTGTCTGGATATCTCTGAGAGTCTCATCCATGACAAGGTGGCCAGCCATGGGGGAGTCGTGATTTTCTCAGCGAATTTTCTCTACCATGCTTTGCGGTACCCGAATGGACCAGGCGGAGTCCTCGAGGTGTCGTTTCCAAAGCCCTCGGTGATCCAAGCGATGATTCTAGACTTAATTTTCTTCGAGGAGTGCCGGGCAGCCAAGGGCGTTGACGATGGGTCGAGTGCTGAGTTCTTCGACTAACGGTGCATTTCTTGAAGGGGGAAATAGTCGCTTGAGGTCGGGTTCCCCTGGAGTTGGGGCGTCGGGGGCGGGATGCCGCAAGAGGGCATCTGCTAGCTGGTTCTCTTTTCCGGGACAATGCTCCACGGTGAAAGATAATTCGTCGAGGAGACATGCCCAGCGCGCGAATTTCGAGCGAATGTCCTTTATCTAGCGGGCCGTGCTGTCGGTCCTGAGGGTGAAGTAGCTATCCTCCAAAAAGGGACAATAGCGTCGGATGGCCCAGATTATTGCTAGGCATTCCTGCTCGTTGCAATGGTAACGTGCCTCGGTCGGGGTGAGCTTGGCGCTTGCGAACGAAATGATGCGTCGCTTCTTTTGATCGTCCTCTTGCATCAGTACTGCGTCGATGCTACGTGCACTGGCGTCAGTCTGAAGGATGAATGGGTAACGTGAATCCGGCCGGGCCAACTTGAGAGGGCGTGCTGCGAGAGCTTTCACTGCGTCAAAAGCCGCTTGCGCGGTGGGATTCCAAGAAAACTTCCCTTTGGGATTTAGTAAATCGATTATGGCACGCGGCTACCTCGGCGAAATGTAGCATGTATTCTCGTATCCACCCACAAGTACCGAGGAAAGCTCTTAGTTCAGTACGAGTGACTGGTGGCTTAGCCTCCAGAAAATGGCACTATTTTGGTTTGCAGGTAAGTCCGTAAAATTATAGCTTTTCGAAAACGAGAGCTAATTGGGCTAGGTGCTCCTCCGCGGTGGCTAAATATACGATGATGTCATCGAGGCACACTATGGCGAACTTCCGCCAGTACGGGCCGAGGACTTCTCTCATTAAATTTTGGAACGTATGTGGTGCGTTTTTGAGGCCGAAGGCCATGACTTTGAACTGATAAGTGCCTCCTCCGGGGACAAAAAATGCGGTGCATTTTCGGGAGTCGGGGTGCAGAGGAATCTGCCAGTATCCGCTTTTTTAGTAGATCACGGAGAAAATTTTGGCTTGGCCTAAATTTTTGAGCGCCTCGTGGAAAACCGGAAGTGGCTGGGCTGCGTCCTCGGTAAGGTCGTTGAGTTTCCAGAAATCGATGCAGAACCTCTTGGTTCCATCTTTCTTGGTCACGATTACGGGTGGTGAGCAGTATGGGGACGAAACCCGTTCGATGATGTCATCTGCCAGCATCTCGGGAATTTCTTTATCGATGAGGGCGCGATTCGCATCTGAATAGCTGCGTGCGGAATGGCTGGGCTGTTTTCAGATGGATCGTATGATAGCCTGTCAGGGCTCGACGTAGTTTATTTCCTTGGTAGAAAATTTTCTGGTGACTATCGACTAGTGGCAATGCAAATAATAATTGCCGTTGCTGCAGTCCGAGGTAAAGGCAATTGGCCAGGTAGTCGATAATTGCTCCATGGTACGTCAACCAGGTCCTGCCGAGTACTATTTCGTCCCGGGATTCATTGGAGGCAAAAAAATACCCTGGCTAGGATAACCCGTTTATTTGTAAATCCAGTTGAATGGCACCACAGAGGGGCATGACGAAACCTCTTGCAACTAGGTCGTGGCAATAAGACACCGGCTTCCGATGGTCCATGCAATAACCTGCGTAACTGGTCGAGCGTAAACACTTTGGTACTTACTATATTGTCGAAGGAGGCACACTCTATGAGTGCCTTGATTTCTCTCTCACCTAGGTGTGCCCGGACGTGGAGGAGAGAACGTTGCGCAATTTGGGCCGCGGAAATTAGTGGGCTGGTGTGTTGTTAGGGTTTGGCGCTGGTGTCTCGTCTTCCGTCGTCCGCCGCCAGTTTTTCTGCATCTTCTCGGCTAGAACGGGGCAATCTTTGTGTAGATAGCGCTCGGGACAGTAGTAGCACCGGAGAACATACTAGCGTGGCGGGTCTATATTTTCTGGTTTGTTGGGCGCTGGGCTAACCGGAGCTGCGCTAGCCGCTTTGAGCTTAGATGCAACGTCGGTTTTTGTCTTGCTAGGTTGGCCCTCGTTTTCGTCCATTTCTGCCAACGTCGCGCGGGAAAGCAAGTCTGCAAACGTAGTTGGGTTTGCCGAACGTACCAGTTTCTTCATACTGGGTTTTACAGTTTCCAATATTAGCGCGACTAATTCCTCTTCGGTATCCGTAGGCTGTAGTCGTTTGGCCAACAGGTACTTTTCTTTGCAAAAAGATGCCCACAGCTTCTTTTTCCGTTTGTTTGACGGAGTGTAGCTGGGCTCGAAGTACGTTCATTGTACTCGGCCCTGCATAACGGTGCGTTAGCAGTTCTTTGAATTCCTTCCATGATTCTTGATCGGTGCCGGCAAATCCCGGCATCGAAGGAGTGGGTGCTTTGAGTGCTTTAATTAGTGCTTGCAAATCGTTCAATGTGAGCATGGTTGATAGGGCGATCGTGGCTTCAGCGGTGATGGATGATGGTGTTGCCATGGGTACTGTGAATTGAGAGGATTCTGACGTAGATGGGCCTCCGCCTACAGTACTTGACTGACTGTTGCTGCTTCTACTACTGTCGCTTTTCCCGCTGGTAGGCTGAACGGTCGGAATAACAGTACTGCTATTGTCATTGCCGGTGTCCGTGTTGGATGGCTGGTTGGTTGTGTGGATGCCACCGTTTCTGTTGATTGTATCACCGTTTCTGGTGCCATTTCTTAACGGATCCTCCATCGTGTTCTCTGTGTGTGTTGGACGCCACCGTATTCGAGTTTTCATCACTTCCGGATGTGACTTGAGTGGATCGGGTGGAGATGGTTCTTGCCTGTTTCAGCTTAGGCAAGTGCAAAACGATTTCAAATTGCTGCCGGCTTTGAGATCCCTAGTCGTGAGCTATTTGCTATATCTAGTCGCAAAAAAGAGTCCCACGTTGGGCGCCAATTAATACGATACTGGTGTTTTGGGTAAGGGTGGCAAGGGGAAAAGTGGGAGGTTGCAGTAGGTGGTGGGAGTGCGGTGTCGCTATGCGCTGTAACTTGCCGCAAGGCGAGTCGAGCAAGTCGAATGAGAGGGATCGCGGAGGTAAGGTACAGTTGGAGGTTAGGGAGAGGACTGAGGCTTGGAGGGTCGTTACGTGAAAGGCATAGATGCAAAGTGGAATTAGCTTTGGGCCGGCGACAGGAATGTGTTCCCGGGTTTCATGCTTAATGTTTTACGGGGCAGGTGTAGTCAGTAATAACGCCGAGGTCCTTGTTACTAGGATTCTTTATTTATTGCACTCTTTTCTTTCTACTCGTCGGCTTTTTCTAATCTCGGAAACTTATGACGACGGTTTTCCCGCCGATGTTGCCGAATCTTGTCCTCGATTCGATCGAACGCCGAGGTCGAGGGTTGTCTTGTCCTCCGGGCGGCCTCCATACGCTAGGGAATCCCGATCATCATGCTGGTGGGGCGTTGCGGCTTCGTCAGGGGCCGAGCGGGCATGGTGCGGCGACGACGGACTTGCGGATTGCCGAGTGTGAGAGGGATGATGACGATGCACTTGATCTGGGGTTGGTGACAGTGGCCAGGCCGTGCTTCCGCAAACGAGCTCTCTTCCCGAGACGTGTTCAGGCGCCGGGGAATGAAGGAGTTGCGGTCTTTAAGTGGTCGCCGGGTCGGATTGGTCTCGCAATGCTTGCGGCGCGCAGTTAACCATGTCCTACGGCGGTCTCCCTGTGCCGATGCGGAGGGGTGAGCCAGCATCGGGGTTAGTGAGATTGACGAACCGGGCTCGAGGAGTAGGCAGTTGTCGCTGGTGGACAATTCGAGGTCCGCTTCGAGTTCGGGGAGCAGCGTTGGTGCAACAGGCGGCAAAGGTGGTGAAGTTGTCGGTCGAGCGTCGTCTAGGCGTATTCGGGCGGTCAGCCTATATGCTAGTGGTGGCGGTGCTAGGTCGTCTGTTGAAACCCGAGGATCGCCGAACTCCCGATAGAGTCCGGAATAGGAGACGGAAAATCTGGGCTCTTACGGGCTCAGACAGGTGCGTTTCGGAGTGGGGATCGTGGAGGCCGGAATCGGCGAAATTGGTGGCTCCGGCCGAGGTATCAGCGGGAAGTGAGGCGTTGAAGCGGCCCTGGGGATGGGCGTATGCCGGTTAGTCCTTCTGGCTTCAGGCTCTCTTCCGGTAACGCTTGGTTTGAGTTGGACTTTTTTTGGCATAGGTCATCTATCGAGAAACACAGTTGGTTAAAACGAGGTACCCTGTGGGGTGCGAACGGGGGGGGACTCTCTCTGGGACACCGTCCAGTGGTCGAGACCTCTGGGATGCCGTCCAGTGGGAGGGAGGAAAGAAAGGGAGTCCTCTCGCAGGGACACCATCCAGTGGTCGAGACCTCTGGAATGCCGTCCAGTGGGAGGCTGAAAGAGAGGGAGTCCTCTCGCTGGGACACCGTCCAGTGGTCAAAACCTCTGGGATGCCGTCCAGTGGGAGGGGGAGGGAGTCCTCTCGCTGGGACAACATCCAGTGGCTAAGACCTCTGGGTTGCCGTCCAGTGGGAGGGAGAAAGAGAGGAAGTTCTCTCGCTGGGACACTATCCAGTGGCCAAGACCTCTGGGATGCCGTCCAGTGGGAGGGAGAAAGGAGGAAGAGGTGGGAAGTAGAACAGGGGGTGCGAAAGCGGGCTTACCGTCGGCTGCGAAGAGTAAGGTAGATGAATAATTCTGCGCAGTCAAATTTCTCACTGGTTGCTTTATTCGAGGCTTAGCGACGTCAAGGATTTGACAACTCGAACGAGACTCAGCACATGGCCAAAACGGGCCCTTTTTATATCCTAGATTTCACCCTAGAATAAGGGAGAGGAAGAGAGGACCCTTTTTTTCGCATAGTTTTTATCTGGTAACGAGACCTCTTTTTCTCTCTCGTTACTTGCACGTGATCAGCCATGGTCCTTGCGCGTGATCACGGCGCTTGGTGTGGCCGATGGCTAGTTATCCATCCTTGTTCCTCGTTTAAGCATTCTCTCTAGCCATCCTTCTAACCCGACCTTGAACCGGCCTCGACTTGTCTTACCGCTTTCCCTGCAGCAGAAAGCGGAGTGAGGAAGAACCGGTTTGCTGGAGGTCCTGAGAGAGAGTGAGAGAGAGAGTGGGGGAGTTGAGCGAGAAAGGTGCGGAGGGAGAGAGGGAATGAAGGAATGACAAGGACGTCGCCTATTGCATTGCCTTTTACCGTTATTTTTTTATATATTCTCCAGCCAAACAAACGACTTAGCAAGAGGGTCTAAAATTTAATATAACATTTTCGCGCGGCCGCGCAATTTTTACCGCTGAGGCGCATATAAAAATTATATCCAAAAGTGGGAGTACTCGCTATAAACACTCAAATTGTAAGTTTAACCTCATATAATATTCAAATTTTTTTTAGGAAATTCTTTTTATGTTTTATTATTAATATTATTTACTACGTTTTCGGAAATTAATTTTCAAGATAATATTTAACTTTTTATTCAAATTCAAATCCAAGTTATATTCCACTTGAATATTTGAATACTGTATTGAATAAGTCAAATTGATTTAATTCCAATAGTTTTTTTCAAGAAAATAACATTTTGTTTACTGAAAAACTTTTAAAAAGAGGTCTAGTCCCATTGGTCGCAATGCAAGAACACGCAGTGATGGGACGACTAGCGCCGCGCTGCGCTGGATGTATAAGTAACTTTTGGTTGTATAAGTAACAAGATGAATGAATGGTACAATTTCATTAATTCTAAAGCAAAATAAATTTTATTTTCATTGGTGAACCCTTTAATACTACGACCCTGAATTTCGTTTAAGGTTATGTTCACTCCTTGCTTCCCTTGTTTACGTCGTATCGTTTCTGAAATTTCAGACTCTTTTGACGCTTTAGAATTATAAAATTTTATTCTTTTACT
>JBAGKK010023025.1:0-11360 GCA_037177015.1 Euceroptres primus | reverse complement strand
GGGGGGGTCAAATTTTACACAAATCAAATACCTTCTCATATGATGAGAATGTAAAAATGTCTGGAACTATAAATCTTTTTAAATATGATTAAAATATTAATGTTAATATCAATATTATTAAAATACGACTAAAAATGATTTTAAATGTAATTATTTATATTTTTTTAACCTGTTCTGCTGAACCGTTACGTGTTGGACAACCACGATCGAGATCAGTATCGCTGTTAAAATATTAAACTTTGTTATCAAAATTATTACCGAATTTCAATTTTGAAGAAAAATTTGGTACGGTTTTTTATGTACAATTGGTGGTGATAGTTAATAGTAAAAATGAAAAGTGAACGCCTTTCGGGTTAAAGTAACCAGACATTTTATTGAGTGAAGAATGTTTAAAAAAAATATATATTTTAATATTATTGGAAACATAATTTCAAGGAGTCTCCTACTGGGCAAACAAATTTTCTCTTTTAATGGCAAAAATTGACGTAATTTATAATGCCTGACAATAATATCTTTGCTTATCATTTTGAAAAACTAAAAAAAATCGTAAAACTTTATTTTTAGTGTTAAGAACAAAATCTGATAAATCCACCTCAGTGCCAAAAAACTAAACAATAAACATGTAATCTAAATTCTGTCATAAAACGATAAAGTGAGTATCAGTAAAAAATTATTAGCTTTTGCCATGATATTTCGTAAATTATTTATTAATTTGAAAGAAAAAGTCGTTTTTTTCTAAGTTGATTCTTTTCTCGTTAGCTGCACTGAAAAAAAACTAATAAAATAGCAGAGGCTTATTTTACAAACTAAATGAATGGCAGAAACAACTATTTTTTAGTGTGATTTTTTATAAGCAGTTATCAAATTTTTACATCTGTATGTTTGCAAATTTTTGAAAAATATTTATCTGTATTTATTGGTTTAAATTAAATATATGGTTGAATGGTTGAAGCATAAATATAATTTGAGCACTTACGATTAATGGGCAACTGTTAAATACGGAAGCACTGGTAATAGAAAAATTACCCATAGATGTTTTAGAACCATGTTTCGATAAAGAAAAGGGAAAATTATGAAAATTTCCACTTATCTACATTGAGGATCGACAGACTAGGCTAACGAAAATCAAAATTAGAAGTTACTGAAAAATTAAATTTTCAGCTTTGTTTCTCCGTAAATTACGGGGAAATATTTATTTCCTAAAAGAAAAAAAACACTTATATTTTCTCTTAGAAAGAAATTTTTGACAAAAGTTTATAAATCTATTTATAAATCGTCTAATTCTTACCAATAAATGTATTCAAAACAGAAAACTTCTTGCTCAAATTCTGCTTATATATACCCTCCAAAATTATCCTCTTATCAAAAAAGTAAAAAATAAAATATCTCCTGAGTGAAATAATGTTTATTATTAAAAATATTATTAAAAATAAGTATTATTATTAAAAAAATTTACTTTATTTATAATTTTAATGTACTGAAAATTAAACTAAAGCCAGTGACCTTCTAATTTCACAAAATAAAGACCAAGATAATTTTGACGAAAGTGTATTTTATTTCATAATATAAAAACTTGATGACAATGGTGTAGCTAATGTGTAGTAGCCTTCGTCGAGCGAATGATAAACGAATTATTCGATAATCATGCAACTGTACAATAAAAGATAAACTTACAAAATTCATTAACAATAAAAGAAATAACAGATTTAATATAGACTCTTATTTCTTATAAAATGGTCTTTGCTGTAAAAGCGATGGCTGGGGCGCATAGTCCTTCCACAGGGACAAATCAAGCGCAGGAATAAGGTCACAACTCACGAGAGGATTTCTGAAAAAAAATTATCACTTAATATTATCTTATCGACACTTTATAATTGAAATAATAATGAATGAAAAATCTTACTGTTCGGAAATTTGTTCGAATCCTCTCAATTGCATTGTTTGAATATTGTCACCATTGTCACAAAACAATCTGGAGATGCTCGATTTCCGAATCTCGTTCAGTTGTTCTGAAAAAAATAGATTAAAATGATAATTTATAGTTAATAAACATAATAAATAGTTTATTATTATTATTATTATTTTTAGAAAGATCTTAATTTCGTCGTCTTACTGTTCAGAATCTTTCTAAAAATTAAAAACATGTTCGACAACCTAACATTTTCCCGAGGGGTAAACCAGTAGCAATTTTGATGTACATCTGAATTCAAAAATTTAAAGGATTCAAAATTTCAAAGAATTCAAACAATTCAAAAGAATTCAAACGATTCAAAAGAATTCAAAGAATCCAAAAGAATTCAAATAATTTAAGGTGAATTTGAAAGAATAATTCAAAGAATACAAAATAAGAATACAAAGTGAATTATAAAGGATTCAAGGCGAATATAAGGTGAATTCAAAAGAATAATTCAAAGAATACAAGAGAAATTCTAAAGAATTAAAAAAATACAAGAGAAATTCAAAAGAATTCAAAGAATACAAGGTGAATTCAAAAGAATTTAAAGAATTCAAAGTGTATGCAAAGAATTCAATGTGAATTTAAAAATTTAAGGTGAATTCGAAGAATTCAGAACAATTTAAAGGAATTCAAAGAATTCAGATTGAAAAGAATTCAAGGTGAATTGAAATAATTCAAGGCAAATTCAAAGAATTCAAGGTGAATTCAACAGAATAATTCAAAGAATTCAAGATGAAATCAAAAGAATTCAAAGAATAAGAGATAAATTCAAAAGAATTCAAAGAGTACAAGGTGAGTTCAAAGAATTCAAGGTGAATTCAAAAGAATAATTCAAAGAATACAAAATAAATTTAAAAGAATTCAAAGAATTTAAGGTGAACTCAAGAAGAATTCAAAAGAATTAAAAGAATACAAAATAAGAATACAAAGTGAATTATAAAGAATTCAAGGCGAATACAAGGTGAATCCAAAAGAATACAAGATAAATTCTAAAGAATTAAGAAAATACAAGAGAAATTCAAAAGAATTCATGAATACAGGGTAAATTCTTAAGAATAATCAAAGAATACAAGGTTAATTCAAACGAATTAAAAGAATTCAAAGTGCATTCAAAAGAATTCAAAGAATTAAAGGTGAATTCAAAAGAATAATTCAAAGAATACAAGATAAATTCTAAAAAATTCAAGATGAATTCAAAGAATTGAAGATGAATTCAAAGAATACAAAAGAATTCAGGAACAAGTGTGCACATGAATTCAGTAGTGGTTAACCCTTCGACATTTTCTAAATTAAATAATGTTAATAATAATAATTTATGGTTTAAAAAATAATAATAATTTGTCCCTTACCAATAGTAAAAGCTGTATCAGTATTCCCGGTTTCATACCAGAACCGATCTCCCACTCTCGTCCTGAAGAACTGTTCAGTTAATATGCAAAGGAAAGTTGGTCCAGCCAAAGTGCCCGGAACATGCCTTTCCAAGATTCCTCCCACTGTTAAATCTACATCATCTGGACTCTCGTACAATTGCGATAATCTTTGCACATTCTATTGGAATAAAGAAATATGAAATTTCCCTTTTATTTCGTAAAAGAGTTCCTGCAACCACTGATAGGTGGTTATTTGAGAGAAAATTTACCAGGCGTAAATTTTCAGGAGACAGGTAAATCGATCGTGTAATCTGTAATAAATCTTTCCGTCTTACCTCAGGAGAAATGTAATCCAGGAAATCGGTCCAAGTAAAAGCCTTAGGAAGTCCACAGTATCCACGATAATCGTTATAAGATGCAAGACCGTGATCTCGACTTCTTTGGATGTCAATGGCACGAAGATCTCTTCCCAGTTGATTTTGGCCTCGGAACAAAAAGTTTGTTATCTGAAAAAATTAAAAATGAAAAATTAAGAATTATAAATTATTTGTACACAGATAAAAGAAATTCCATTTACAAACCAAATTGTGTAAAGAACAAACTTTACACAAAAAGGTCAGTACAAAATATCAACTTCCTAAAATCAAATTTTAGGCTCACTAGACCATGAAAATTATAATCCATGAAAATTATTACTACAGGGCTCCAGCATGTTTCGAAGCCAATTTACACTTCTTGGTCAGGAAAAATTTATAGGAATCTAAGGGTTGATATTTTAAAAAGTTTTATTTTTTCAAAAATATTTGCCGAAAAAATTGACTCTATAATAAAATCTCTCTTCTTTTGAAATCTCTAAAATTTCTTTTGTGACTAATGAGGAGTAATGGTAAATGCAGATATTGAAATCGATAATTAAAAAAAAAAATTTAATGGCAAACTCAAAACGAAAATAATAAAAGTTTACCTTATCCTTCAGTATATACAAAGATTAACTTTATGTACTCCACATCCAGGCAATATCAATTACATCGTCTTAATCACATGAAAATTATTTTTTAATCGTACATGTCCATTAAAAATTTCTGAATTATTTTTATAATTTTTGAATATTATATTGTATAACAAACAAGCACAACAAATATTTGTATATAAACAAGCAGAGTATTTTCAACTTATCAACAATTCACGCACTGTACTTCAACGATTAATTATTAATAATAAATTATACATTTATATAATTTTATGGATTAATGAGATTTCAAGAATTATTTAGATGATTACCTCTCTGTCGTAGAATTGATCAGCAGCTTCTTGAGGTTGAGTTCCCATTCCTCTGGTGAGATCGTCAAAATTGTTGTTTTGTTCAAGAACAGTCGGATTGTTGAAGTGGTCACTCAATCTCAAAGAATTGAAGGAATTATAAGTGTAAGAAAATCTGGGCTCGCTCACTAAGCTGAAAAATTACAAATAGATATATATATATATATATATATATATATATATAAAATTATATATATATTATTCATTATTTTTATATTAATAATTTTTTAAAGATGTAAATTGCTGTGAAAATAAAATGAGAACTGATATAATGACTGAAATGAGAATTTATAACAATTCTATCAATCTTATTTCTTTCTTTTATTATTTTTCTTTACCTTGGATTTATACTTTATTTAGAAATATTTATTTATTCAGAGATAAATACTTACTCAAGATTGCCGGCAATAAGTGAATGGAAGTATCGGAAGGCTGCGGTCGAGTGCTCATTCAAAACACTAGGATCTACTGAAGAATCGTAATCGTTCACATAATCCTTGGTATTGTAAATGATCTTGTGTTGAAAAGAATTCTGGACACCTGTAAAAATTATCACAAAATTTAGAGTGTAAAAATAATTTATATTAAATTAATAGATGTTATTTTTTACAATGCTGTAAATTTCTAACACAGTGTTCATCAGGACTTGGAAGGTTCTTGGAAAAGAAAAATTAATTATCATCTTAAAATATATTATTGTAGGTCGAAGTTTTATGCAATTTTTTAAGTTTACGCCCTTTAAAAATGATCGGATTTTAATCAATGAGGACTTATTTTGTTCATTTATCAATTTTTAAGTGTCTTCGATTTTTTAATTAATTTCTCATTTCCAAACTACAGCTATTTGTTTATAAAATTTATTTGAATTTCCTTTTTTAAATCTAAGATTTTAAAATTAATTTCGCATTTTCATACTACAGCTATTTGTTTATAAAATTTATCTGAATTTACAACGTTTCCATTTAATAGTTTAAAAATGAGAAATTAATTTAAAAATGTAAGACGGTGAAGGCTTCGAATTTTCGAAAATTTATTGATAAAATAAGGACTCTTTGATTAAAATTTGATAATTTTTAAAGGGCGTAAACTTAAAAAACTGCATGAAACTGGGACCTGCAAGAGTTGTTCTTGAAAGAGACATTTTTTATGTTTATATTTTTTTCCTGCTAAGTGCACATTTTTCTCTTGGAATATGTGTTAGTAACATTATTAATATATTTTAAGATGATAATTAATTATTTTTTCAAGCAACTCTCTCTAAATCTGAATTAGTGAAAAGTTAGCCATTAATTTACTTTAGTGAAAATTTCTACTAATTATTAGTAATTTTTTACTAAAAATTTAGTAAAAATTTGAAAATTACTAAAAGAAATAGTGAAATACAACCTCATAATTAGTAGAAATTTTCACTGCAGTAAATTAGTGGCTCACTTTTCACTAATTAAGATTTAAAGAGCTGATAGACTTCCTTAGAATGAATTTTCAAAAAATGTCCAAATTTGTTTTCAAATCTCTATATTCTTTGAACTAATAAAAATATTCAAGTTTTCTTTCTTGATTTTAGAATGTTTCATCGTCGTATTTAAAAATTTGATGGCAAATTGGAGATTAGTACGAAATTTCGAAAATAGTATTAAAATCTGCTTAAGAAAATTATGAAAATGGACCAAAATTAAGGAAACGGACTTTTTTAATATACAAATTAGATTTTCTTAAAAAACTCACTTTTTGTCAAGTTTTGAAAAGTATCTATATAATAAGGAAGATACCAAATACACTTCCTGTAAATTTTGTTTACAAGGAAAAATGTAAGAAATGCTTTTTATGGAGCTTTTATAAAGAAAGTTTATGTTTTCTTAATATTCATTCGTATATTCCATCGTTTAAGAAAAAATTTTAACAATTGTGCTTAAGAAAAATTCTTCTGGCTACGAAAATGGTTTAGCCAGCATAAAATTTACACGATATTTTCTAGTTCAAATTTTTAAAAAATTGAAACAATTATAGAGGTTGATTTTCGAGAAAATCGAATGTTTATATATTGATTGAAAATAATTGTTTCCACTTTCTTAATACTATAAAATAGTCCATATATGGACTATTTTATAGTTTTCCAGCAGATTTTAAAAAAGAACATTAAAGCATTCCAGAATCAACAGAGTCAACAGAGAAAATTTTAATCTTATATTTAGTTTAAAAAATACAGAGATTCCGAGAAAAATTGGGATCGTTTTGTTTTTACATTCGCATTCAAAATTCAAATAACTCATTTTTTTCTCAAATCAGATGAATACTTTTCTTATTTCCTCTAAAAAGAGCTTTCTAAAAAAATTAATGAATTTTCAACCACTGTAAGTGCAAAGTGATTGAATTTTCAATAAATTCACCGAATTTTCAAGAAGTTCAGAAAAATCTTTTTCTTACGCTATTTAAACTTAAATTCAGTCGATATTTGAACTTGAGTTACATTTTTAAGATCATTCCTAAACTTAAAGTAAGATTCTCTTTTTACAGTGAAGTTATCTTTCTGAATGGGTTTCCAGCCGATTTAAAAAAAAAAGATAAAGCATTTTAGAATCAACAGAGAAAATTTGAATATTATCATTCGATTAAAAAATACAGAGATTCAAAGAAAAATTTGGATCGTTTTTTTTTAAATTCGCAATCCAAATTCAAATACTTTTTTTCTTTCAAATCAGAAGAATACTCATTCCCTTATTTCCTCTAAAAACAAGTTTCTGAAAAAGAAATTAATGAATTTTTAACCTCAGTAAATGAAAAGAAGTTGAATTTTCAAAAAATTCTAAGAAATTCAGAGAATTTTCGAGAAATCAGAGAAATCCTTCTGTTAGGCTATTTAGACTTAAATGCAGTCGATATTTGAACCTATGTTACATTTTGAAGACCATTTTTAGGCTTAAAATAAGATTTTATTTTCACAGTAAAGTTATCTTTCTCAATAAATTTAAATCTCACCTATGAATATAGGCAACCATTCATAATACGAGATGTGTTGATGTTCAGCGATAACAATTCTCCTTGTTTCTTGGAAAATCGTTTCGTCTGTCCAGTGGGGATTCAAACGAGCCAAGACACCAGCAACACGATTGTGTTCTCTGTGCAGAATAATTTGCAGAACTGTCAACTGGGGATTCTGGTTTACTCTCCTGTCACCTGCAACATCAATGTGCATCTTTTTAATGGTCTGGTTTTATTCAATAAGACGTATAATGATGTCGATCCAATTCATATTTTGAGGCATTGCAATTTATTTTACGGAAAATATGAATTATTTTATTATTATTAATTATTATTATTATTTATTATTATTTATCATTATTATTTTATCACTAATCAATAATAATGTTTAATATCAACAGTAATACATAATCTGTTAACATACTTGTTTTCAGCCAGTGTGCACTTAATTATTAGAAGGCTTTATTACTATTAATTAGCCTCTCTTTTTTTATTGAATCTGGTAATCAAAAGAGAAAACTAAAAAGTTAAATGAAAAAAATCACATTACTGGTAAGCAACACCTTTTTTCTGTGATACCACTATCACTCGAAGTAAATTGCTTCACCTTTAATATCTCTAGAGAGAACGTGATGAGATGGTATGCTTTTACTCTAGTGATCTTTTGTTCCTTGAGGTAAATGGAACATTACCTTTCGTCTTATTAATTTTTTCTGAAATTAATTATAATCCTCTAATTTGAAAATTTGCATAAAGTTTTGGATGGAATTTTTACCCTCATTATCCTTTTATATATAATTTAAATAAATATTGCTATTAATTGAAAAAAATAAATTAATATCAAATAAAGAAATTAATAATTATAATAATAAATATAATAATTATATATTACATAAAATTTATATATATATATATATATATATATATATATATATTAATATATTTAATATATATTTTATATATTTAATATATTTAATATATTTAATACATATATAATAATTTATTAATTATTAAATATAATTATTAATTTATTATAACAATTTATTATTATATTTATTTATTATTATTTATTATTATTTATTATTATTTATTATAATTATTATTTATTTATTATTATTATTTATTATTTATTATTATTTATTTATTATAATTTATTATAATTATTAAATTATAATTATTAAATTAATTATTATTTATATATTAAATTTATTAATATTTTTAATATATATAATATATATTTAATATATATTATATATATATTAATTTATATATATATTATATAAAATATAATAATTATAATAATAAATATAATAATAATAAATAAAGATAAATAAATAAATAAAAATACATAAAGAAAGAAATTAATATTAAATAAAGAAATTAATATTAAATAAATATTACAATTATTGATGATTCAACTGCAAATGAAATGTAAATTTTGCATAAATAGAATATGTTTTTATTAGGAATTCATACTATGAAGGTGAATCCCGTCTTATATAAGAATTTTAAATTCAACCTGCATGAATATTAACTCAAGTGAGGCAAAATATTGTTTCAGCACATGTAACTGTTTCTTTGTGAGCAATGCGGTTATTCCTTATCGAAACTGTGTATGTCGTTATTTCGATTTTCACCAAAAACAAACTATGAAAACCAATTGCAAAAGCCTTGCTTGCCAAGACGTGAAATTTCTTGATCATTGATTTATGAATCTAAAGACTTACCAGCTCTGTAACAAACTTGTGCTGCCTGATCACAATCACTCCTATTTTGTGAAGTTGGTAACCATTCTCGATTGCCTCGAACCTCAACAATTAATCGACCACCTACTCCTGCTCGCAAACTTGCTGCAACATCATCGCTAGATCCATAAACTATCGAAAGATCCAAGAAATGCGTAACAACTGTCAACTGAAAACAAAATGTTTCTAAAATAGTGCAATAAATTATTTTAAAAAAACAAATGCAATATTTATTATGTTGTAAAAGTAAGAATCCGAATGATTTCAAGAATTCGATTAATGTGTCTATTTGCACAAAAATCCGATTTGTCTTCATTAGATTTGATCGCTGCAAGCGAGATTCAAGTCACATGGTCCAGATCCAGTTTCCTTTTTCGGATTTAATTAATACTTTGACATCATGTAAGAAAACAAATCGTATTGGCAATATACAATAGTTTCAAAATACACGTCAGTAGAAAAAAAGTTCCAAAAGTAATTAATTTCTTGCCTCAATTTATTAAAAACTTTTTTCCGTCGATTTGAAATTGATTTTGATATTTATGGAAGAGGAATACTGATGAAAGTGTCTAGATTAAATTATCTGAAAATTGATGTAATATGATATTATTTATATATTCTCTTCTCTAAAAATAATTAACTGTTTTATTCAGCTCATAGATTTTATTTTTTCTGGTTTATTTTCTGTGTGAGTTTAAGTGATGCAATGAGTGAATGAATGAATGAATGAATGAATGAGTGGATATAAGTCTTTCCTCAATGCGAAGAACTCCAAACCTGTTCTGCAGGTTCAAATCGAGAAGAACAACCACGATCAAGGTCAGTATTACTACGAACGAAGTTCATGCACTTTCTTCGGCCATAAACAGGATCATCGTTTGGTATGATAATTGGATAACATAACGGACTATCCAAAGCCTCAGGAATCAACTGGCCCTCATTTGTGCAACACCGTGTCGAATGGGCAGCTGTCGAAATATTGAATTTTTCAATTAATTTTTACTTAATAAATAAATTTTAATTGTATACATTAATTGAGAAGTAAGGGAACAAAACATGATAAATTCACTTTCTGATTATTTCTGATGTTTGAAATATTATTAATATTCGACTATCAAACATCAGTCGACGGAAAAAAATTTTTCTTGATGATTATTTCTACATGTTTTGAATATTATTAATATTCGACTATCAAACTAAAATATTGTTAATATTTGACTATCAAACGACCGAAAAAAATGTCTCTTACTGATTATTTTTAAATATTTAGAATATTGTTAACATTCGAACATCAAACTTCGCGCTCCGATACTATTGATCGTCGCGAAGGTCGCTTCGCTCGCTAGTTTGAGCGCGCTTCCGGGCTCGCGGAATATTCGTCGTTCTATGCGCAGAGTCAAGCTTATTCCTCATGATCTACTTTTACTGCCGTAAGTAAATTTTGTAATTTTATGAATATGACATCTAATTACCGACCGTTTTTTATTTATATTTAACAGGTTTATAAAAGAGAAATACAAATATTACGCTGAAATTATGGTAAATAGTAAATAATATACCTGTTGAGGCATCAATGTCTGATATGTTTCGAATTTTTATTTTTAAAAAAAAATTATTTTTGCAATTTTTTTCAAAATAAAAACTGAAACGCACCCCACATTGATGCTTCAATATATTCTTTATAATTTTCCGAAATTCCAGCATGATACTTGAATTTCTCTCTTATTAAAATAAGTTTGAGCGCGCCTAGGGCTCGCGATTATGTTTGCTACTCAGTAATATCTTATTGACTCTTTAGGAATTAAATCATATTTGATTTTCTCAAAGCGCTCAGGACTTTTAAAGAGATTGTTAACTTTGTTTTTGATTTCAAATTCAGAGGGCAACTAGCTTACTTAAGGTTCTATCGACTTTAAGGAACACATTCTCATCACGATTCTCGCGCTTCGCGCTCGATCTTTTGCATGGATTTCTAAAATTGTCTAATCA
>JBAGKK010023014.1:0-11360 GCA_037177015.1 Euceroptres primus | reverse complement strand
CTTCACTCGCATCTCATCGGAAAAGAATTCTTGTCTTTTATATTTAATTATTCGGGAAGGAAACGCGACTTTAAGTTTTGGAAAAAAGCATTTCACATATTAAAAAATTTTGCGTCGAAAGAGACACATGCGACTAACTTTGGAACATTCTTAATCAAGATAGAATTTTAGAAAACTAGAAGGAAATAATGTGCTAAGTGACAAATTTCGACCCTTTTTTTCAATTCCTGGAAAAATGTAGAAAAGATTTAGAAGAATTTTCAAAAAATTCATAGTGGTACTTTTAAGTATAAGCTTCAAAATGAAATCTAGAAACTACAAATATCTTTACTAATCATCTACATGGAAAAAATTTCGGCACATCAGAAGTGTACTACTAGCACACCAGCAGTGCTAAACGCTAGGACGAATCTTATCCATTCGTTTGGCACGTCTGATGCGCCGTTTTGAGACAACATACGTGCTGAAAGGACAGGAGCCGTTAGAATTCTTAAATTCTCGGTAATTTACAATTGGGTAACGTTACCGAGAATGTTACCGTCACTTACGTTATAAGAGAATTTATGAGAATTAAAATTTTTTTAACATTATCTAGATAAAAAATTATTACTACAATTATTTAATAATAATAATGAAGTGTAATTATATTATATTATGTATAATGTTTATAAACACATAATTAAATAAATTTTAATCAATAAAATTTGTATTGATCTTTTAACTATACATTTTTTTTGTATCAATTCAGCACGTAGAAGGAACGGACTATAGTGTTCATAATCAAGTATTATTTAATTGATGAAAGCATATAATTTTAATAAACTACCTTTCACACTCGAATCCCAGTTTAATATATCCCAGTTTACGATGTTCCTAGAATTTCATTCGGTGGCACTCCGTATTTGCGCGGGTCGGAGGGTAGAGAGGGATATATTTGAGTTTTAATTATGGAACAGCCCTCTAGATGGTGTGGCGTACCCTCCGCGGAGTGTCAAAATTTGATGGTTAGGTTCACTATCCCAGGCTTCACTAACCCAGAGTGTCAAGTAAACGATCCCGGAGTTGAAACTCGATTATCGCAGAGTGTCAACTTTAAATCTAAGAATACTTAAGTCGAATAGAGTGTCGATTTAACTATCCCTGACAGTAAGTCTGATTCTGTGCGGATGGTTAAGCTGAACATAAAATGAGGATCTCTCTGACAATGGAGAAAAAATTATGGATTTTACATGATACTGTTTGGAAGGTCAAACAGACCATTTCAATTTCGACACTCAAAGTTTGACTATCCATTTTTCTCCGTGCAGTCAAGCAGTACCGCAGTAACATAGCGAGCAGCATCAATTCGCCTTTTACATTTACTTTTGAAAACACGTTGAAAATTCTTTTTTTATTAATTTTTCATCGTCATTTAGGAATTTTCATCCCTTATGGTAAAAAAATTACATGCGCACATAAGTTATTATTTCATGTGTAAATTAAAAACATTCTTAACTCGTTTTTGTGCCCTTAGCCATTAGCTAACTTGAAGTTATACTCGTATCATAAATATTAAAATCTCATTTTAATGTAAGGTAAATGACCCAGTAATCGTGACCTTAGTCCCAGTAATCGTTTCGTCGTCAATATTATTTTTTAAGCATTTATACTTGATTGTTATTGATTTTGATTATAAATAATGCTAAAGCTTGTTATTTTTTGTTACTAAATACTTTTTTAGAGATCTTTTATAATTATTTCTTTAGGTTATATTCCAATTGCACGATTACTGGGACCGGTACGATTACTGGGTCATCTACCTTATAATCAATAATATAGTCAGTCAAACTTTTACTTACACTCATCGCTCGTAATAAGGCCGGCCTCCGGGTAGACGGCACTATAATGAGTACGATTAAAATCCAGTTTGAACCGGATTTAAGTAATTAATAAGTAACTAATCCTTTGATCGATAAATTGATTGCCCAACAATTGTTCTCTTTTAGGTAAATGCTGGCCCTTGTTGTTCGGATCAAGGATATTTGCTGCGAAGTAAATGGGTTTTAAGGTTATATTTCTTCGTTGTTTCAAGCTCCTTAAGATTGATTCATCTTCGTCGATTGATAGTTCTGAGGAAGACAGAGACCTGTTAAAAGCACATTCAATTTGATAAAACGCTTCAGGTATTTTACTTAAAAGACAATCATCTCCTTCTAAAATTGTTATGTATTTAACAATTGGTATTAGAAGTTCCATCAAGCATAGAAGACCAGTCCAAAAGTCTTCATCCAAATTTTTTTTATATCTGGAACTATTGTGACTTCTTCACTTATTGCTAGAGTCTTCAACGATTGTTTATTTGCAACCAAACTTTCTGTAGAAAACAGTAAGGTACAAATAGCAATTGCAACCAAGTGTTTTAGACCTTTTCTTGTTAAAGAATGTCAAAAATTATCAAAAGCCTCATACCCTACAAATATTAAGTTCTGATCATAATCCGGTCAAAATCTCCATCAATGATAACCATATAAACGTAACTTCTCAAAAATATTATGACTATAAAAATGCAGACTGGAAAGGGTTTTGCACATTGAGAAAAATGTAAATCTTAAATTTAGGATTAATTTTCGAACTAACATTGAAGAAAAGGTCAATGAATTAACTAAAGGAATAAAAGCAGCAGCTAATAAATACATTCCAATCAAAGTAGCACAATATTATTCTAAAACTGTACCAGACAGTATACAAATTATTATAAAAATTAAAAACAAATTCGAATAAATTCGAATAAATTTAAATAAAATTTCAAAGAAACAGATAATACGCAACACATTAAGAAACTGCTACAGTTAATAAGTATATTAGATATGTAAAAATCAACGCTGATATTAAATTTACTATGCCAATTGAAATATCCAAATAAATTAGAACATTAAAAAACAATAAAGCACCTGTATATGACAATGTAACAGGAACCTTAATTAAAAAACTATCTCGGAAGGCTATTGTGATGCTCATCCTTATTGTAAACGCAATGTTTCGTTTCGTTTGGGTCACTTTCCTACCACTTGGCAAAAGGCAAAAGTGCTACCTATTCTAAAGTCCGGGAAGAATCATACTTTAACTTGTAACTATAGGCCGATAAGTCTACTACCTCATTTAAGTAAAGTAGTAGAAAAAATTATAAAAATTAGAGTAGTAAAATTACTAACTGTAAATAATATATTAATAGATGAACAATTTGGTTTTCGTAATTTTCATAATACAACTGATCAGCTTGCTCGAGTAGTAAATTATATCACAGAAAAATTTAATGCTAAAAAACACGCAGGACTTATCTTTTACTTGATTTTGAAAAAGCATTTGATACTGTTTGGCTCAATGGCTTAATCTTCAAACTTATTCAGTATAAATTTCCAGCCTACTTAATTCACCTAATAAGCTCTTATGTGAGAAATAAGAAAATTTTTGTTGAATATAATAATGTCAAGTCTTCTATTAAACGAGTAATGGCTGGAGTACCCTAAGCCCTAAGGCTCAGTATTAGGACCAGTTTTGTATATTATATAAATTATATACTCAAATTGAAACACATAAATATTAGTTTATTTGCTGACGACACCAGTATTTTTACATCTTCGTATAGAATTGATAAAATAGCTATGATATTTAGTAAAAGAAGACCAAAAATAGATAAAAATATTAAAGTAGGCGACACATATATCAACTGGTCAAATAGTGTGAAATATCTTGGGGTGATACTAGATAGAACTCTTACTTTTACTGGACATATTATAATCATGTAACCCAAAGAGCTGTAAGATCATTGATCACACTTTATCCACTGCTTAATAAAAGATCTACTCTTTCTGCTAATAATAAATTAACGATCTATAAAACGATTATTAGACCTGCTTTGACGTACGCTTGTCCTGCTTGGAATCTCATCTGTCGAACTAATTACAGAAAGTTGCAAGTGACACAACAAATTCCTACGGCTCATTGGGAAATTTAATAAATATAATTCAAAATATGCATAAGGCATTAAAAATAGAGACTATAAGTTAATACATCAAAAAATATCAGTAAACTATTATAACAGAATTATCCAGCATACTAACCGTACTGTACGTGAGGTTGTTTATAAACCACAAAAGTATAGACACAAAATTATTATGCATATAATTTATGATAAATGAATCTTCTCAAATATTTAAGTAAGTGAAAAATGTAACTTATGTCCTTTAGGTATCTAGTTTTTTCTTTAAATATCTAGTCTATTTTTCCAGAAATTACACTCTCCTGATCAAGCACTTTGTATCAAAGTAATTAAGATAAATTAAATTTGGATGGTAGTCGTAGATAATAAGTACGTTGGAACATCTATTTTACATTAATAAATGTAACATACTATGTAAACTATATGATCATAAACAATTTTACATTAAAAACATTATTATAAAACATTATTATAAAGTTACCTCAAATTTAAAAAGAATTAACTAATCATTGCTTTGTGATATAAAATCAAAATTAATCATTAATTTTAATAAATAATTAATTGTAATTTAATTAGATTTTGAAGGCATAGCGAGAAATAAAAAAGGTGTCCCTTGTTCCCAAAATTTCTTTATGTATAAGACGGTCCAGCCTCAAGTTTTAAACATGTGGCGATTAAGCCTTTGCTCGCATTCACTACATGTTCATGGAGTCTCGCGAAAATAAAAATATTATGGCATATTTGTATCTAGTTTAGTTTAGTTTAGTTTAGTTTAGAATTTATTAAAGCCATGAGATAAGTCCCCTACAGGCAAAAATGTATTTACATGAATAGGTACATAAATTTTGTGTTTAATAATATTTATTACTAGATGATTAGTACAGATATTTGGAGTTTCTAGGTTTTTTTTTTAAGCTTATACTTTAAAGTACCGCTATGAATTTTTTCAAATTTCTCCTAAATCTTTTCTACATTTTTCCAGGAATTGGAAAAAAGGTCGAGAATTTGTCACTTAACACATTATTTCCTTCTAGTTTTCTTAAATTTTATCTTAACTAAGAATATTCCACAGTTATTCACATGCGGCTCTTTCGACGTGAAATTTCTTAATCTTTCCAATGCTTTTTGCCAAAAGTTACAATCGCATTTTCTTCCCGAGTTATTAAATGTAAAAGACAAGAATTCTTTTCCGATGAGCTGCGAGTGTTGCGGTCTGATATTCGTGACCGGTATTGTAAATTCAAATGAATTCCGAAATGTAGAAGTATTTCTGAATTCATTTTGTTCACCTTTAGAGGACCGGAAAGCCAATATTGGCTCACCCCCTGATCGAGACTTTGTCTATGATCAGTCAATGATATAAGATACCTTTTGGGCCAATTATCTGAGGTCGATTTTCCTCCCAAATTGCCGGCCCTCTAAAGGTTACTAAACTCCTCAAAATTATTTTACTCAAAAATTTATTCAATAAAAAGGTGATTAATGAACAGAAGTTTCGATCGAAATTAGAGCTAAATCAACAGGTGTTTACTTAATTTACAGATAAATTGACTTAATCAGATTTAATTGTTCAGAGTCTTCAATAAGGGTATTTGATAAGACACTATAAAAACCCTTTCGCTTTTATTATTTAATTTATACAAAAATAATGACGGAAAACCAATAAATTTTCATAAATAAACAAATCCGCTTTTTCATAATATGACTCGCGATACGAAATCTGCAATATTTTGAATTTTCACGCGCTCTGCCATTCGGTAATTCTTCTTCTCTCTCAGTGTCCTCCCAGTAATCCTGGGTTGGCAATTATTTATTTTGTGTATTTATTATCGGGTCCGGTAATACGCGGTAGCAACGTATTTATTAGCGAGATAGGCCGTGAGGGCTCTCTTTCTTTTTACTCGCTTCCAATTATCCAAGAGGGGGTTAGTTTAGTGGCGCGGCCTCCGCGGAGTCTCGCTTTTATACATACATTCGTTTGCATCCCACGGAAAGAGAAAGAGGAAAGATGAAAGGGGAGAAAACTAACGAGAGAGAAAGAATATGTGAAGCTGGTGCGTGTTGCCCGATAATGTAATAACGTATCCCCATTCGGGTCTACTTCATAAAGCATGTTCTCGGTCCCTCTCGCACTCTCGGGTATGCAATCTCGTACATCCTCCTGGGTCAGCTTCCTCTTTATATTTATCTTCCTTATCCAACGAAGTGACCACCTCATGCGAAAAAGACGCCCATCTGAGGCCAGAGACTGGCGGTGTGAGAATCTGATCATTTGCACTCCTTGATCTCAAAACTTTCCTTCCTGATGGATTACATATATATGGATCTTATCAGAAAGTTGAGAATTTTTAACCATGAGTATAGTGCTGTGTGATTCAACCAGTTAAACAGTTAACAAATGCCAAACGAACAAAACAGTTAAAATAAAATGAAAAATTCAGTTAATTCAGCTAAAACGGTTAAAACAAATAATCAACTAGGGGTATGACACGATTATTATTATTATTATTATTATTACTATTATTATTATAGTTCCCAATTTGACTCAGTGGGGAAAAGGCGAAACTGTGGCGCTGATCGACTTTCGTCCACTTGTCTTGTTTAAAATTAATAAGCATTTTAATCATTTTATTCACTTTTATACAATACATTCACTGAACTTTTGTATTAACAGGCAAAAAACTATTACAGTTCTTAAATTTTGTAATTTCGTAAATTTATGTGATGCGACCATTTTTGTTGTTTTCAGTTGTTTTGATGGTTTCGATCTTTCAGCCGAATTTTTCAACCGATCTTTCAACCGAAACAAGAAAATTTGACGAAAGACAATCAGCGCCGCAGATTCACGATTGCTCCGCCGCCGCAGATTCACGATTAGTTTGGAAACCAACTTCTACCAAAGAAAATTAGATGCGTGTCATACCCCTGTATTCAGCCAAACGATTAATTGGTATCCTAGGTTACCACACTTTCGTACATTTTGTTTTTAAATGTCTTTTATATAATGTGAAAAAAATATATGCATTGTATACAAAACAAAATGTTCCATGACAAAACCGATAGCGCGGTATCCTAGGTTGCCAATTAATCGTTTGGCTGATTATTTGTTTTAACCGTTTTAGCTGAATTAACTGAATTTTTCATTGATTGGTTTAACCGTTTTGTTCGTTTGGCATTTGTTAACCGTTTAATTGGTTGAAGCATGATGGTTTTCAGAAAAGATTTTATTTCCAAATCGTTGAAAGTATATTTGTTCATTTAATCTAACTCAAGAGAGTACAAAAATCCAAAATTAAAAGATCAAAATACATATTTTTAAACATTCCCTTTATCAAAAAGTGCATGTATGAAAGAACATATTTTATCAAAGGGTGCATTCAACCTCGTTTGCATTCAAACTTCACAAACCTTAAAAAAAAATACATAGGGGAAAGTTGCCTAAGACGGGTTACCTTCTGAGACGGACCACCCTTAATATTTTTGTATGAAAATATTATATTCATCACTTATGCATTGGAAGTAAATTAACGAAAACAGAAAGAAAAATTATGTTTGTACATTAGAGAACGAACTTTTACCTGTTTTAGAAGTTGTGATTTAATAACTTCTAATGATTTGAAGAAGTAAGTTATTTTATTTTTGATAGATAATTTTGTAAACTTTCCAATTGTCACTTACATTTTATTAATTTTTATGCTGTTTAATAAAAATATTTTAAAAATTGTAAACTTACGAAATTCCTAACACGGGCCCCGGTTAGGCAATACAACTGCTGATAAAAGCGTAATCTGCTTTATCTATGAATTACCGACGGTACACCAAAAATACGTCAGATATTTAAATTTTCCGCCATAATTAGTAAATTTCCTAACCTCTTTATTGCTTTCTGATCATGAACAAGAAATTTTTAAAAATATGTTGTTTATTCACTATATATCAGTAAATTATTAAACTACGATGAATAAAATTTGTCATTTTACAACTTTTTATAAATATTAAGTTCGTGATCTTTGTTAATACTTGTTTTCTTTTAGACCTTATTTAACGCTTATTTTACGTTTTATAATAAATTTTGCATGAATAATATGTCATAAATGTACAGATGAGTTCATAAATGAGACTGACTCATCATAATGTACAAAATATGTTTAAAGAGTACGCTACGAATCAAATTCATCAAATATCTAGTTTTTAATTACATAGCTTTTTTATTTTTAATAGGAATCCGTCTTAGGATACCGGGTTGCTTAAGACGGGAAAAATGCATATGTTTTTCAACATCGAAATTTACTGCCTTTTAAACATTTGTTGAACTTTTAAGAATGTGAACTTTGTGAAGCAAACATGAAACTATGATGTCAGAAATTGCTGTTGCTTCTGAAGTTCCTTAAAATCGAAAATTTTCGGAAAATTTAGAAGGGGGCTCGTCTTAGGCAACTGTCCCCCATATTGTGTGTAAAAATATTTAAAAGTTTAAAAAAATTTGTTTAGAGATTTATTTTACTGTCACAGTAAATAAAAATACTTAAAATTGTTATACCTTAAAATGGTTTGGATTAAATTCAGTAAAATTTGTCTTAATTTAAGCATTATTGGTATAAATTTAATACCATGTTACCTGATTTTCAGAATTAAGTCTTAAATTCAGACAAATTTTACTTAAAATCAAATTAATTTTGCTTAAATCTAGGAAAATTTTACTGAATTTAATCCAAAACATTTTAAGGTGCAACAATTTTAAGTATTCTTTTGTAATTTGTACTGTGGTATTTCTGGAGTTCTAATATTTGTTTTCGTTTAATTGTTGTTTGAATTAATAGGGTGCAATAAGGTAAAAACAAATTATACAAACATGAAAGGAAAATATTTTTACTATTTAATTTATATAAAGATTATACCTAATAATCATACTCTTGGCAAAAAACAATTTATATCGAATCTGATACTTTCTTTAACGATACTTAACTTTTTAAGTTTTAAGCATCAATTTATACATTTACCAGTTTCGTATCAAGCTTCGAATACTTTTTTAAGAGAGATCTTTGCATTACTATTATCTCTTATCTTATACCCTATTACTGATCGTTATTCCTTTTGGTATCTCTGACCTATCCCATTACCGATCGTTTCGCAATGTACCAACTTCCCTTTCGTCGTCAAACTCGCCCACGTGCACTTACAATCGAAAATAAATCGTGATTTCCCTGTTGCATAGACTTACAAAATTCTGTAAGAGATCCATTGACACTGCTTAATGAATTCCAAAATAGTGTCGAAAATTACATGAATATTAAAATTTAATGAATATTAAAATTTAATTGATCCATTGACACTGCTTAATGAATTCCAAAATAGTGTCGAAAATTACATGAATATTAAAATTTAATTGTTTAATTATTTCATTAATTAACAAAAATGTTTTCTTTTTGTGTTCCAGGTGAGTCAAAGTTATATACATGATACTCTCATATACAATTTTCTGCAAGTAAGTACATTTTAAGATATACATACCAAGAAACAACATCCAAATACATATAACTTCGATTCTTCAAGTTCTCATTTTTCATTTAAAAGGATTTCAAATGACACATTATTATATTTACAAGGCATATGTATATCAGTAATTCTCTGAAAATTTATACATGATTTTTAAACATTTCAAGCCGAATATTTCAAAAATGCAATCTGAAGACTTGCAGTTCGTTTGAATCTGCAATCTAATGAACCTTTCATACTTTTTTGGAGCACCAATTAAAAACTGTCAATCACATTTAATTACCAGGTGAAGAAAATGAATCTCTCAGTTATTAACACTTGACAGAAACGTTCCAATTTACCGACTGCGTCAGTTCGTCACCGCTGGGCTACTTAAAATGTAACAAGGCAAGAATTAATTAAGTCGCCATTAGCAGCCACGATTTTTGAAGCTATACAGGGGGATAAAAAAAGAACAACAGCTCGAGAATATATCTCGCCGAAACTAATCCAGATCTGAAGCCACTGTAGCTCGAAGAAACGAGGCACTGTTGCAACTCGACGAGCCTTATATTAAAGCTACTGAGTAAGATATTGCCGGACGCTGGACGTGTTTATGAATATTGGCACGTTACAAACACAGGCCAAGTCTACCGTTCTCAGTGTGTACTTCGGTTGTATAATGTGCTAACAAAAATTCACTCACACAAGTGAAGAAAATTCACTATATATGTATATAAATGTGACTACTGAGCCAGCGATAAAAACGAGTCTGAGATACGCAATGTATGCGAGTCAACGCGCTGCATCCGTTTGTTATATCGACGCTTGATTCACTGTGAGCATGTTTCGTGTAATGACGGGCCCTCATGCCAAAGGGGGTGCGGTGTGGGCAGTTGTGCGCGTGGTAGCTCCGGAGAACATCGTCCCCTATCAATTTCAATTCGGCACTCGCGGCCGCTTTGTAATTTTCTTCTTCTTAACGGGCTGCCAGCCACGGCAATCGATGTTCAGATCTCCAATGGGTTGAGCATTTTTGGTTTATTTTTTATTTTTTCTGTATTCCCGAAGTAGTCTGGGCACTCCTGATGCGATAAGTCAATAAACACATATGTTGTGTTCGATCATCACTTAGCTGTAAGCGAGGGGTTAACAACTAGTGATGTCAGGTATACAGGCCAACTGAAGTTAGTGAAGACACTTGAAATCACTTAAAGTAAGTCGGAGTCATTTGAAGTCATTCAGGGATCACAGACCCCCTTTTTCTCCCTATTTTTCTCAAGCCCAGGTACGAAATTGACGACGGTGGCAGGGCTTGCAAGCCCTCTGCAAAGGCTAAGTCAACCTTGGGAGAGGCTTGGTATTCAAGCCTATAAACCCGAAAATGATAACACCGGTTCAACCCTAGAGGCCAAGTCCTCGACCAGGGTTATTAGTAAAGCCTTGGTCAAGCCTTAAATAATAGTCAAAATTCTGAAGCTTGAGCCAAGCCTCGATAATTCTCAATTGCTAATTTTATAAATTGCTTTTATACATAGAACTTCATTAAACCAGATGCTGTAAATATACACTGAGATACTTTTCATTAGAATAAATGATAAAGATTAATTAAAATTTAGTATAATACCATTTCAAAGTGGGTCAAACGCGTTAGCATATCGAAAATTAATATATGTAGTGATTTTCAAGGGCTTGAAAATTTTTTTTTTAAATAAAAGTAAAACTAACTGAAAGAATCTTTTCAAATTTCCATAGAAAGTATATGAGAATCTGAAATCTACTATATGAAAAATTATTTCCTCCGAAAAAGAGGGGGCAAAAGAAATATCTGCATGTAAATGCGGATTCACAACGACAACTATTATTATTATTATTATTATTATTATTATTATTATATTTCACTTAT
>JBAGKK010023003.1:0-11360 GCA_037177015.1 Euceroptres primus | reverse complement strand
AATCTTCGGTCACCCATCCAAGTACTAACCGCGCCTAAAGCTGCTTGACTTGGATGAGCGGAACGAAGGCTGGACTGTGATGTTGGTGTCCGAGATCCTGTAGGTCGCAACAGTAGTAGAGTCCCTACAACCTACCCCATACGTCACAATTGTCACGTGACAAGAACCTTCGATCACGTGACCTAAGCTAGTCAATACATTACTCGATTCTTTTTCGAATTCCTAAGTATTTTATAGTCTAGAACTGATTTCAAATGTGAAAATCAATAACTCTAAAGGACCATAATACTTAGCTTATGCATTCTAAGTGTAAATGCGACAAGAAATTTAAATAATCGCGATTTGAAAATGCTTGTTTGAAATTTGAAGATTAGTCAGGTTATTGTCAGGTTAGGTTAGCCTTGTACGTTTCGTGTGGTTTCGTGTCTTCCTCAAGTCGAAGTCGTTGTGGAAAGCTCAGGGTTTTTTACTCGAAAAAGCTCCGATTTTCACGATGTTTTGCATAAATTTTGTGAGATTATTGTACTAAAGTCGCATATAGTTAAAAGTGTTCGATAACTTCGGCAATTTATGATGTCTTTTATGGTTATTTACGATTCTTGGAATTCGAGAATTACGCGGCTACTTCAACTTCGACACATTTGCCAAGGTCGGTTATGTTTACTTCCTGTGTTTTGATTTAAAAGTGAACAGATATTTCGGGAAGTCGGGCAAGCTTTGGAACAAGTTTATTTTAAATTCATTTTCTCGCTTTTAGTGATTTTTTGGTTTGTGTCCTATTTAAAAAGGGGGTTTCTAATGGCATCTTGTCTAAATGTTTATTTCGGCGGGAACCCGAAATAATAATAACCGAATAAACTGAAATTTAGAAAAAGTTCCGATTTTCACGGTGTTTTGCATAAATTTTGCAAGACTATTGTACTAAAGTCCCTTATAGTTAAAAGTGCGCGATAATTTCGGAAAATTATGATGCATTTTGAGGTCATTTAAGATTCTTGGAATTCAAGAATCATTTTCTCGGTTTTAGTGATTTTTTTTTGCTTGAATCCTATTTAAAAAGGTGTTTATAATGGCATCTTGTCTAAATTTTTATTTCGTCGGGAAACCGTTACAGAATTGCGATTCGTGTGTGATATTTAGAAAACTTTGTGAAATTTGTGCTATAAAAAATAAATTGGAGGCTTTTGGGATCCTGCAAACAGACACTGCTGGTGTCTTATTTCTTTTGACGTTTTGGAATTTTTTTTCTAAAAGAGTACAAATTGAATTTTCATTTTCAATCATTTTTTCTAACCCAAGCAAATGTTATTTATATAAATAATACAATTTGGTATGTTTTATGTTTCATAGAAATCTGGAGGATGATGCCACCTCTTCGAAAAATGAAAACTTCATTGTTATTTGGTGAGTGAATCTTATGTTTATTTAGCACATCAGAGCTTTCTCAATAATTAAAAATTTTCCCCTTTCTTTGGTTCGGACGTTCGCGTCGCATCTCCTTATTACAAATCAACGTTTACTGGTCGGTAGTATCAATTCAAAAAACCAGTAAACTTGGAAAAAGCAACAACTATTGCAAAAATGCCAAATTTACACTTTTTGGAAAAAGTGGCCAATTAAATCAATCAGGCCTTTTTCAATAACTAAAAATTTCCTCTTTTCTTTGTGAGGGGTGTTTGTGTCGCGTCTCCTTGTTACAAATCAACGTTTGCTGGTCGGCAGCATTAATTAAAAATAGTAATAAACTTGGAAAACACATCTATTCCAAAAATGTCAAATTTAGAGTGGAAACGCAGAAACTTTGGTATGAACGGATGGACAGAATGAATCTAAGTTACTTTATTATCATAGAAGATTTTAACAAGGAAATCATTTTAACAACAGCAATAAGGGTTAATAATCAATCTATATATTTTTTTCATTGCATACATACAATTCGATTTTCATAACTTGAAAAACGATTACATACATACCTACATAAATTAAAAATCAAATTAAATACATAGGTACTATGGATTGAAACAGATTTTCAATTGTTGAGAACTCTATGAAAAAATTTCCACCAGGGACATATCATTTTATTATTTAATAGTATTTCCGATTGAATTTAATTTCAATTGAAAACTTACAGTCAAATCAAACTATCGCCCGTTAGTATTTTTTCTCTTAGAGTTTTTTATCATTCATATCTTCAAATCGTATAAAATAGAATCAGATACCCTAAGGTGGAATCGAAGACACTATCCTAATTTAATATCAACCAATAATTGCTGAACAAGTATTGCTTGCAAAGTTGGCTTAATGTTTTCTACGTTTGTCCCGATCATCTCTTCGTTGATCGCGATCATCCTTGCGTTTAGCAGTCGGATTTGATCCACTCGCTCGCTTAGCTTGCGTCAAGAACTGATCCAGACCAAACGGGTCTTCCTCTTCCTCTTTCTCAAATTGAACAGGACCTTGACGAGGATTAGATCTGTCTGTTCCACTGAATTCCTTATCAGGTACAAACCTGGACAAAAATAATGAAATTTGAGATGCACGCCAAAAGAGTAAATCTGTTCTTTATTAATTAAACAGACCACAGAAGCTCGTAAATTTCCTAACCTGTTTGTGTTTATGATTTTGTCCATATCATCGCCATAGTTGTCTTTATCAATATTTTTACCAGGACGATAAATTTGCGCGCTGATGGAATTCTCCCTCCATGGTTTGTCGTAGACATTATAATCGTCATCGTGCCCAAAGCCGCTGTCCATTCCTTTAGTCGTATTAAACAATCGCTGATCAAACAATTGTGATTCTCCGGAATTAATATTTTTCGCTGGCATTCCAAGGGCGATTTGTTCGCTGATATCGCGTTCACGTTCGCGTTGAAGGCGAGATCTCTTGTCAGGTGCAGCACGCGCTAAATTTCTCTCTCGTGCGCGATCTTTATGTCGCTCTTGTCTCAGCTGATCTCTCTCCCGAGTTTCTTCTGATTTATCTGAAAACAAAAATTGATTATTAATATTCTCAAGGTATAAAGTCTGACGCTACACAATAACAAATTATCTTAATACCTAAAGCGGCTGCAGATTTGATTCCCGCCCGCTCGTCTCGAGCCTTTTGGGCAAGTTGCCTCAGATGATCTTCTTTTTTTTCCTTTTCTTTCTGAGCCAGTTTTTTCTCAAGCTGAGCTCGCATTTCCACAGCTTCTCGAGCTTTTCTGTCCGCAATGTACAGAGCATCGGATAATTTTGCGAAATTTTCGTTCAGATGGTTTTGCTGTAATCCTCGTCCATCGGCAGCTAGACGTTTGTCGAGTGGAATTGTGTATCCCTACAAAAAGCCGGAAGTATAATTGAAATTTATAATTTGAAGAAAAACTAAGTCGTTACCTTAGCGTTTTTCCAGTTGCTGATACAAGGTGGAATTTTCCATTCCTTTTGTTCCTTAACAGTTACTTTTCTCGTCGGGGAATGTAGCACTGGAGCTGGAGGTGATGGCGGACCTCTTGGAATTTTCTTATTAATTCTGAAAAAAGTTATTTTCTGAATTTCAAGTAATAAGAGAGCTTGAATTATTTTCTGTAAGCCAAGATATTTAAGTAAATATTTAATAAGGAGATACTAACTTGAATTTGGGAGGTTCAAGGGGATCAACTTGAGCTTCGACCATGCGAATAACTCTTTGCTTCGCGCCGGAATTAAAAGACTGACCCTGCTGTGAGGGCGTGTATCGAATGTATTGAGCAGGTGCTTGCTTTTCTGCACATCTCACAGGCATAGCAGCTGCTACTTTAGATCCTATAATGTTTTGTAAAGCTCTTGCAGTTTTTTGACTCAGTTCTTCTGAAATATCGTCTGAAGGTAACTGCATGGTGATATCATTTTCATTTGTTATTTCTGATGGAAGTAAGTCACTCAATTTACTGTACACGATCTGAAAGAGAGAAAAATTTAAGACAATTAGAGAAGCAGTTTTATTAAATTTTAACAAGTTTCTTATTCCTAAGGTGACTTACTTTATCTTTAGAGTGTCCTTGTCTGGCTATAAGATCATATTTTACTTTTCCATGAGCATCTAATTGAACGGCAAGGGCATTGCTAGTTGATTCCTTTCCTTTCATTCCCATTCCAAGTGGATACTGAGCCACTTGGATCTCCGGAAAAGCTCCTCCATCTCCAAAGTCCTAGAGAAAATAAATAGTGATTGCTTTTAGAGGATGATGAGGATATAACTTTTAAGTCAAAGATTAAACACTTTTATCTAAAAGTGACAAAAATTAGAAGCTTTGGTTTTCTTCTACAAGAGTTTTTGGATTTTATAGAAATTTTAAATTATCAGAAACGGTGTCGGCAGAATGTAAATAATATCCTTTTGCAAATGGTTTTCGATTACTAACTTCTTCGCTTCTTGGTACCCATCCTTTTCGTTGACCATAAGGTGGAGCAGTAACCACAGCTTTTACCAAAGCTGATACAGGTCGCTGACGAAGTTTTTGTTCCCGAGCTTCATCCTCCCGGTCCCAAACGACTTGGCTTGGTGATGGTAATATGCTGCAATTAAAGAATCGGTCATTTATTTGTTTGTCGAGATTTTTTTCTAAAGATTAAAGTTTGTTAGAACTTTGGGAATTTTCAAATAACATTATGCAATAGGATCTTATCCTGTTGGATGGGGAAGATAAATTATTGTGTTGAAGGTTTGGAGTAAGATGTGAAACACGAAAATTGACTTAGTTTTGGAGTCACAAATTAAACTGTATCGAAAGAATCACAGATACAAATATTAAAAATGTAAATTTTTAAAAATAAACTCGAAATCGTAATTTTACACAAGTAAAGTACTAAAGATGTTAACTATTTACGTTTGAAACAATTTTCTTACTGCAGAATGCTTAAAATGTCAACTTTGTAAGGTTAGGTATGCTATTGTGCCAATACTAAAATACTGATACTTTGAACTTTGAACTTTGAAGCAAAAAAGTTAGGTAGGCAAATGAGCAGGAGAAGCGAGGAAATAAAGTTGTATTTATTTTATCGTAATTTTGTTGGAATTTACCTGGTTAAAGACATTTTTAATGAAAAAATACAATGAAAATGACGAGAACCAAAACGACAGCGTAATTTCATTAAATGACAGAAGGGGGAGACACAAGTTGTCGCGCATGCGCATAAACAGCGCCCTTTAGATTACGCGGGTAATTTAAAAAATGTAAAAAATGTCAAACATTTTCCACGATTTGAATGGAAATAATAATAATAAAATTATAAAATTATTACAAGTTATTCGAACTTAAGTTGCCTTTGAGTATTTACGTTCCACACTTTAAAAGCAATTATGTTCACGATGAATTAAATCATTATGTTTAGTAAGTGTGTACGCTTGTGTGTGAAATCATTTGACAGCTGATGACAGTAGAGTAGTAGACGATAATGAGTGCGTATAAATAGAAGCTGTTAAATTGTTGATAACAAATGGGAAAGAGGATGGTAGGAATAATGATAGCTTGCTTGTGATAAGTACGATATTGTCTACGTGACCCTGTTCACACATTTTACAACAAAAAAAAAAGTACAATCGAGAGTTTATAGTGCGTTTGTTATAAAATTAGACATGACCAGTGAGGTAAATTAATTGTTGTGTGCATTTATTTAGAAAACAGTGATTTATTGCAAAATGGATAAAGCAGATTCAAAGACAGTGACAAGGAATTGTATGACTGCAATTCCGAAGTATGGGTTTAAAGTGAAGCTTAATCATAAATATCCTGAAAAGTGGTCACAAGTGTTGAAACCGCGTTTTAAACAAATTCCTCAATTTTTGCCCTTAGGATGGAGGTACGGGACACTCAGTACTTTATTTCTATACTATATTAATTACATTTTGTCAAGGATATTTTGTTTATTTTACCAGAAATATCACATCTATATGAGAATCTTATTTTTAAATGTTTTGATAGATAGAGGTTATGTTGGCAAACTACATTTTTACGATTTTTACGTCGCGAATTTCTTATGATATATAAAGTAAGATTTTTGACCTTTTTATTTATTATTCGACATTTTTGCGAAATTTAATCCAACTTAAATGTACATATTTTAGGTACATTTAAGTTGAACTGTATACGACATAAGAAGGTTATTGTGTTTGGTATTGTTTGTTTTCATTACATTTCATTAAAGAGATAATTGTTTTACTTGTATTTGCTTCAACGTGAATTTAGCATATTTAACCCTCAAATACCACACTAGTGCGAATTCGCACCAGCAAAATTTTCAAACAAGGATGACATTTCGGAAAAGTTCTCATTTTTTTCTTTTTTTGCTATTTAAAAATTGTTTATTACATTTATTTTTATTACCATTGCATTTATAAGTAATTTTTACCCCGAAAAACGTATCTTATAATTATAATTACTTTATTTATGCACGAATTATTAACATTTAAAAATGCGAAATCACAATTGTGGTATATACGTATGTGCAGATGGAGTGTAGTCTTTGCGGGTTAAGCATTTAAAAATATCTAAGTATTTAAAAAATATTCTACTTTAAATTTTAGTCCGATTTTTTTTTGTTTCTAATAATACGCTTTAAATATGCATCGTTTTATGAAACATTTTGACGCGCGATCGTTTTTATCGCTGAAAAATTCGCGCCGGTAATACACAGTCGGTAATTTACATGCTTTCGATAAGATGCATTATATTTGCTTGGAATAACGCTACGACAAATTATCGAAGCAAAACTGTTGAAAGAATCTATTTTCTTATTTTTCTAAAATTGCTTTTTCATACGATTTTAATTTAAAATAACATTACGCATTTTGAATGATGTAATTTTTATTTTCAATATTTTCATAGGAAAAAGCCGAAGATGGAAAAATAATAAATTGAAGGGAAAATTCAATTAATTTGTTTGATTCAAAGGAATGTGAATGTTTGTTTAAATGAAATTATTTGAGGCAAAGTTTTTATTTAATTAACAAACTCGGAATTAACCATTTTTTTCAGTTATAATGAAAATATGTTTGTTTATACTGTTTATAGAAATAATTTAACTACATAAAACCGGAATCAATTTCGTCTGTATGAAATGATTTGTTTAATTTACATTATGTACACACACACGCGCGCGCGCGTACATGCGCACATACATACATAAATACATAAATACACTCATAAATACATAAAAACGTAATCAATTTCAACGGTCTAAAATGAAGTTTTGTTTAATTTAAATTTCGCTTCGTTCAAATAAATATTCAAACTTTTTTTATTTTTTTTATTCCAACGAGTATGCCTTTTTCTAAGAGTGACCTTTGACTAAAGATATAACAATTGTCATAATTTGCAGATATATGATGTACTATCGTCAAATAAAAAGAAAAGGTCGTGTACCTTTAATGGATTATATGAATACAAAAACTGGGTTACAAATGTATGGTAAGATACAAAAAAGTAACCTTTAGAGCAAGTTCTCTTCTTTAAATCAAATTTAATAATTTCCCTTCAGCAAACATTATTATAATATTTTTTTTATAATTACCAAGACATATAAATTAAATCGCGTTTCTAACTTTCAAGTAAATCCATTGTTATTTTAATTTCGACTTCAATTTTCCACCTTTATTTGCGAAATCGATACCACATTTGAACTTAAGAGCTCGAAGTTGTTTGCTGCAAAGTAAAATCGACTTCACGTACGTGATGTTAAACATTAATGTATGTATATGTATGCTAGGTGCCCCGATCGGTGGAATCGGGGGTGGTACGATTGGTCGTGGATTCAAAGGCGAATTTTGTCGATATGCTCTCCAGCCAGGGATGTATAAATATCATACTGTTCTCGCCAATCAATTTATCGTTACTATCAGAGATACTGATGGAAATGTCGTTTATAATCAGGTTTTGTCCACACAGAAGTAAGAGCAAAATTCAAATTATTGAAACAACTTTATCTAAAGTTAATTAAATTAGAAATAGGTGCTTTTAATTTAATTTAATTTAATTTAAATTACGAAGCTTCAATATTTAATACTTTTGGTGTAATATAGTTGCCAGTATATAGAAGATTTTAAAGATTTCTCTAATTTTCCATTGTTCGCGCGGAGTAAAAGCCTTTAATTGAAGGACGAAATTTTTTTCAATACCAGGTGCACAAAGCATTTGAAGCATTGGAAATGGGATTTCAACGGGGAAAAGGCTTCGTATACTGCATTGTATCCACGTTCATGGTACGAGTATGATATCGAGGAACCCGCAGTAAAATTAATCTGTCGTCAGATTTCTCCAGTGATTCCTCAGAATTACTATGACAGTTCTCTGCCTTGTGCCGTCTTTGTTTGGAGCGCCGAAAATAAATCCGGGAAAGATTTGTATATCAGCATTACCTTTACTTTTCAAAGCGGAACCGGAGACGTGCGAGATAATCGAGGTAAATTGATAAGAAATCCCGGCTTGTAAGATTTTAGATCAATCAGTTTTTTACTGATTGTGAGTAATTCTCTTTTTACTTTTTGATGAGTCTTTTACTTGGTGACTATACAAAGATTTACTGGGCTTTATGATTAAATAATCTGAATACAATTTTTTTATAAAGGCAAGTAGGTATTAATTATATATTTTCTTTTCTTATTAATTATAAAAATTATGAAGGGCATGGAAAGTAGTCAAGGTCATTTTAGGAGACAAATGGAGCGAGCGTTTTGAAATTGCTGATATTGATGACGATATTTTCGGAGTGATGATCCATCAGACAATTCGTGGGATGCCATGTACATATGCTATAAGTTCGAGGTCGAAAAAGGATGTAAATGTTACGAGAAAACTTGCGTTTGATCCACTTGGCAATGGAGCGAGTGTCTGGGATGATCTAGAAGTAGAAGGGACTTTAAAGGAAGACGCAACGTCGGTGTCACCCAAGACAAGTTGTTCTTTATTTTTAAAAATTTATTCTTTCTTACTTTAAAACTAACTTCCAAAGTATTTTAACTTTTATTAAAAATAACTTTACCCTCGATGTTTTTCAGAACATCCAATCGCTGCTGCCGTTTGTACCCGCGTATTTGTAAAATCCGAAGAAAAGGCCGAGCTCGAATTTAGTCTAGTTTGGGATATGCCGAAAATACATTTTCACTGCAAAATGCGAGAATATTTAAGGCAAGAAATTAATGCTTAAAATGAAACATTTATTTCTTAATTTAAAACTAAGACTTCATTATCAATTTTTGTCTAATTGTCTCAAATCTGGAAAATAATTGGCTGGAAATAATTAGATCTGACTATTATAATACACAGATATTACACCAAATTCTTTTATGAGCCCGAAAGATCATCAGCTCCTGAAATTGCGCGCTATGCCTTATCGCATTACAAATTATGGGAAAGGGATATATTTCGTTGGCAGCAGAGTGTTCTGGAAGATGCAGACTTGCCTGATTGGTATAAGTCGGCATTATTTAATGAGTTGTATTATGTTTCTGATGGGGGTACAGTTTGGTTGAGGACAGACGAAACTGATAATTTGGAGCCAACGGATCCACGGTACCTTTTAACTTCTGTCGTAATCATTCTATTCAATCAATGCCAGCAATTACTGCTTAAATAATATTTGAAATAAATAATATATAAAATATTTTTGCTAAATGCAGGATCGAATATGGTCGTTTTGCCTATCTGGAGGGTCAGGAATACCGAATGTACAATACCTACGATGTACATTTTTATGCTTCATTTGCCTTAGCACAACTCTGGCCTAATCTGCAAGCTTGCATACAATACGAATGTCGAGATAATGTACATATGGAAGATCCTTCGGTGTGGACGACTTTGTACGACGGAGAGACTCAACCCAGAAAAAGAAAAGACACGGTTCCTCATGACATGGGAGATCCTGGTAAGACTTTTGTGGTACATATATAAGAAAATACAAAGTCGATACACTTCAAGATACTCTTATTTCAAATTCGAGCTGAAGTTGATGGAGTCCATGTCATCTGATCACGGGAATTTTCATGTCAGAATGGAATTTGGCTCTAATTCAGGATATATGATTGTTTGGTAGTAAAAAAATCCTAATTTTTCGAAAAGTCGAAAAAATGGTGGAGATATGGGCTTTTGAGTTTTTGTGAAACTTTTTTTAAAAATGATATATATTTTTGGTCCCAAAATACATTTAACTTTTCGACGTCTGAATTTATTTGTTTTAAGCCACATTTCAATATTAAAAAAATAGTTATAGTGGTCAACAAGCGCCTACAAGGAAGGGTTTCGTAGCTTTAGGTGCTATATTGATATTGGGCCTTATATCTATTTTAAACCTTTTTAGTTCAATATATTATTAATTTTTTATTATATTATTAATATATATATATATTAATATATTAATAATTATTAAAGTTTTGGGTCTTATGTCCATATTGTGTCTAATATCCATATTGGGTCCTATGACAGTTTTGGGTCCTATGTTCACATTAGATCCTGTGCCATATTGGGTCCAATGTCAATTTTGGCCATATATATCAATTTTGGCCTCTATTTCAATTTTAAACCCTATGCCAATTTTGGGCCCTACGTGAATTTTGGGTCCTATGTTAATTTTGGGTCTTATGCAAATTTTGGGCCATATGTCAGTTACCTGTCAAAATAGTACGCGGACGGACGGACATCAGACTGAAAATGTAAGGGTTTCTGCCCGAGGGTACGAAACCCTAAAAAAACCAACAAAGTAAAATAGTTTTTGAAAATTTTGTAAAAAAAAATAAAAATGAAAAATGAGTTTTCTAGAAAACGTAATTTTAAATTTTTAAAACTTTGTTGTCAGAAGGAGACATATAGTCTTATACCTGTATAAATGTGTTCTACGTTAAGCCATGAAAGTATTGGAGTGGTTTTGCCAATGGTTTTCGAGAAAAAAATCTGCCCTACCTCCTTCGGGGGAGCGGGCACATTCTCATCGCGCGCTTCGCTCGCAAGTTTAGGCGCGCCTAGTGCGCGTGGAGTGGCCGTTTCGCTTCGCACGTCGATATTATTAATCGTCGCGCTACGCGCTCCGATATTATTGAACGTCGCGCTCCGTTAACGGTCCGTAATCGTCGCCCTAAGCGCGAGGTCCTTATAGCACGCGAAGTTCGCTTCGCTCGCTAGTTTGAGCGCGCTTCCGGGCTCGCGGAATATTCGTCATTCTTCTTGCAGAGTCAAGTTTATTCCTCATGATTTACTTTTACTGCCGCAAGTAAATTTTGTAATTTTATGAATATGAACTTAACAGTGTGTCATATACATCTAATTACCGACCGTGTCTGGTGTGTTTCATATTTTTATTTCGAAAAAAAAATTATTTTTGAAATTTTTTTCAAAATAAAAACTGAAACGC
>JBAGKK010023002.1:0-23594 GCA_037177015.1 Euceroptres primus | reverse complement strand
ATCATCAGACATTTTTAGGATAACGATCATCAGACATTTTTAGGATAACGATCATCAGACATTTTTAGGATAACGATCATCAGACATTTTTAGGATAACGATAATCAGACATTTTTAGGATTTTCTCCAATCAATTTAGAATTAAACGAAAGTCACGTACAGATAATTATGATGCCCCTATTTCGAGTCTAATTGCGAATCCCGACGTGCTTTTTCGGAACATGAAGTACTCTTTTACAAAAAGTTGTTTGAGTTTTTTCAATTGCATCTAGGTATCTCAGCCTCCATACACAGAAAAACTGGAGGTTTCTTTTTAATTCAGTTTTAATGAAATATAGGGAAATCACGTAGAAAGTAGCGCCATCTATAAGGATTCCTTTTTTTTGTATCTCCATTAGAACCCGCAAATCGGTTCTAATTAACACTTAAGTTTTTTTTGTGTACAAGCGCACCATACAACACATTTGATACCATACTTTGGAAAAGTTGTACAGTTGGATTCCAAGAATCGAGTTTTAGTCCATATATTAAGGCTATCGTAGAATTTATAGCTAAGCTGGATTTGTTAACAGCTATATTTTTGGCGTTTTCAAAAAAGGCCGATTCATTAAGGTAGTAGTAGTTTTTGACTATATCTATTCTAAAGTTTCCATACATAAATGGTGGGTAATTTTCGTTATGCCCATGCCCTTCTTTTTTAAAGATTATAATCGCTCAGTTTTCTCTATGTTAACTTCTAAGTCATTTAGCTGAAAGTATGAAAATAACCATTTAAGCCTTAGAATAAAAGTCTATTACTAGTCTAGTAAACAGCATAGCAGGATAAGCATGGATAAGTTGCCCCCGTCTGGATCTGGTTGAAATTTTGACAAGTTGCCATTGATAGGAGATTAAATTCCCCAAAAGATTACATCTGAAAAAAAAATTTATGGAAGTTATAGGGGTAAGAAGAGAAATCGAAAATAATTTTTTTCTCGATAACGGCTGACCCGATTTTGATGAAAAAATATATGTTATGGGTTTTCATGCAGAAACGCTATAAAAAAAATACAGAACTTTTTCAAAAAATGTGGATAAAAAAAATTATCAACATTTTTTTGAATTTTTTTTCTGGGATGTACTTAAGGTACTAACACCATTTTCTCCCTAAACGATCTCTATATACTCTAGAGTAAAATGTGCGACTTTCAAAACGATCAGAGGGGTAGTACGTAGTTTAAAAAAATGAAGATCTTGAGCCCGTCTGCGCTGCACAGTGAGACATTGGATGAAAAAATTTTCAAAATAATATTTCGGCTTATATTTTTAACTCATTTTAAAGTTTTGTTTTAAACGGAAGCTAAATAAATTTTTAAAAGATTTGTAAGAGCCTGTTTTTAAAAAAATTTTACGATTTTTTTTAAATTTAAGTATAAACTTTACAAAAATTAAAAGTTTTAAGTTTCCAATGCATTAACAATGCATAAATTGTTCAGTTTGAGTTACATTAATGTGTAATCGATAAATACAGATTCGCAAAATCCTAATTGAGAGTTTATAATTAATTAATAATTTGTTATTAATAATCGTATTGATATTAACAGCAGTCTGAGATTTCATAATGATTTTGAATATTTATAAAGTGAATTTTGTCGGTAATCCAATTTGAAGTCATGTGAAACCATTATAAAAATAAATGGAAGTATATTTCTCATTGTTATAAACAAATAATATAAACAAATGCAGAGTGTAGGCAATTTTTGAAAGTTTGAGGTACTTTATTTTTGGAAATTTGTTTCCATTGGTTTTCCAGTGATATTCCGGAGCAGTACATTGACATTTTATGAAAAATTTGATTGTTATAAAAAACTGGTATAAACAAATTCGCTCTTTGTTCAGTTTTTTAAAGTTTAAGATAATTTTTTTTGGCCATTTGTTTTAATTAGTTTGCCATAATTATTACAAGACAGTATATTGTCATTTCATTACAAACGTTATTGCTATAAACGAATTAGCAGCGAATTTGTTTATGCCATTTGTTTATAACAATCACATTTTTCATAAAATGGCAATGTACTGCTCTGGAATATCACTGGCAAACCAATTGAAACAAATTTGCAAAAAAATTAGCTCCAACTTTTAAAAAATGCACAAACAGCGAATTTGTTTATGCCATTTGTTTATAAAAATCACATTTTTCAAAACATGTCAATATACTGCTCTGGAATATCCCTGACAAATCGATTGAAACAAATTTTCAAAAAAAGTGCCTCAAACTTTAAAAAATTGCACAAACAGTGAATTGGTTTATATTTGTTTGTATCAATTTGTTTATATCATTTGTTTATATCAACCATTTGTTTATATCAATCCCATTTTTCATAAAATGGCAATGTACTGCTCCAGAATATCACTGGCAAACCAACTGAAACAAATTTACAAAAAAAGTTACCTTAAATTTTAAAAAATTGCACAAAAAGCGAATTTGTTTATGCTATTTGTTTATAAAAATCACATTTTTCAAAACATGTCAATATACTTCTCCGGAATATCTCTGGCAAATCTGTTCCTTAGAGGGCTATTTAGCCCTAGGAACTTTTTGTATTAAATAAATAAATAAATAAATAAAACAAATTTTCAAAAAAAGTACCTCAAACTTTAAAAAATTGCACAAACAGTGAATTGGTTTATACCATTTGTTTATAGCAATCCCATTTTTCATAAAATGGCAATGTACTGCTCCGGAATATCACTGGCAAACCAATTGAAACAAATTTACAAAAAAATTACCTCAAATTTTAAAAAATTGCACAAAAAGCGAATTTGTTTATGCCATTTGTTTATAAGAATTACATTTTTCATAACATGTCAATGTACTTCTCCGGAATATCTTTGGCAAACCAATTAAAATAAATTTCCAAAAAAAGTACCTCAAACTTTAAAAAATTGTACAAACGGTGAATTTGTTTATACCATTTGTTTATAACAATCCCATTTTTCATAAAATGGCAATGTACTGCTCTGGAATATCACTGGCAAACCAATTGAAACAAATTTACAAAAAAATTACCTAAAACTTTAAAAAATTGCACAAACAGCGAATTTGCTTATGCTGTTTGTTTATAAGAATTACATTTTTTATAACATGTCAATGTACTTCTCTGAAATATCTCTGACAAACCAATTGAAAGAAATTTCCAAAAAAAGTACCTCAAACTTTGAAACATTGCTTAAACTCTACATTTGTTTACATTATTTGTTTATAACAATGAGAAATATACTTCCATTTATTTTTATAATGCTTTTACATGACTCCAAATTGAATTACAAACAAATTATGCATTGTTAATACATCGGAAACTTAAAAATTTTAATTTTTGCAAAGTTTATATTTAAATAAAAAAAATTTATTACCTTTTTTTTAAAAAATCGGCTCTCACAGATCTCTTAAAAATTTATTTAGCTTCCGTTAAAAAAAAAACTTTTCAAACTCGGACATGTTATTTTAAAGTATATGGAGATCGAATTGTGACATGTTAGAAGACATGTTGTAGTTTAGGGAGAAAATGGTGATAGTGTCTCAAGTACATCCCATAAAAAAAATTTTTTTTAGGTTTGAAAATTTTTTTTGTCCACATTTTTTGAAAAAAAATTCTGTAATTTTTTTATAACATTTCTGCATTAAAACGCATAACATATATTTTTGTCATCAAAATCGGTTCAGCTGTTCTCGAGAAAAAAATTATTTTCGATTTTTCTTTTTACCCCCATAACTACCATAACAATTTTCTTCAGGTATAATCTTCTGGGAAATTTAATCTCCCATCAATGACAACTTGCTGTAAAAATCTCAACCAAATCCAAGCGAGGACAGCTTATTCATGCTTATCCTACTATGCCCTTTGGAACCGCACTCTTTAGATAGTATTTTGTTCCATAATAGTCTGTGATTTAAAGAGGGAAAGGCTCCTTTAAAGTTTACAAAAAGTACAAATAATTTCCCTTTGAAAGGAGCAAGTTTATTTTGAATTAGAGTTTGGGGTAAAAACATGGTCCATACAGCCTCTCTTTCTTCTAAACCTGTCTGCCATTCTGGAAGAAATTTTACATTTTTATAATGTAAAATTTCGTTAATTTGTCTTTTGGAAAGTATCTGTGTGAATATTTTGGTAAAAACACTCTTTTATATAATGATAAATAGTGAGAAAGCGAGTATTTCTGTCGAAATTTTCTTTTCGCAAATGAGGAAAAACAGGAGGTGTTCGGGATCAGATTTATATTCTGACCTTTAATGTCTGAGTATGTACAAAAGGCCATCTCGAACTGCGCGTCTCGATCGAACGGATATAAACAGCCGCGCGATAAATTGTCACCGAACCTGTCGATACGTCCGACCGTCCGTATATACCAAACAGCCAATTGGAACCGATCGAAGCCCCGAAGCCACAAAGCTGAGTCTTTTCAGCAGAAAAGGGTCGAAACGGAGTCTGTCCAAGTGATACTCCTTAGATAAATGACAGGTGAAAATACGAACTGTTCCCGGCTGAGTTTATTGCTACTTTATTAAAGAATTTCTATCCTCTCATTAAGATGTTACGTTACTAGATCCCTGACTTTTGTGAATCATTACTTAATTGTTCGTTATCGGATTCGAAAGTATTTACTAGCGAACGACCGCAGAATTTTGATGTTCGATCCTATCGCAGAAGGTTAATCACTTAATAGAAGTGAACATTAACCGACGATGGAAAACACGCGGGAAAACGTTGATTACATGTTTATAATTTAACTTGGGAATTTGAATTCTGCTTTTTTGTAATTACTGGCTTTGTGTTTTATGTAATTTATGTTTCAATAACTGGTCTTGAGAATTCTACACCTTGAAAGCCGCAATTCTGCATCCATGGTCGGTTGATTGCTCTCACATCTAATAAAGATTTTCATTAGCAACCTATTTATTAACCACCTGTAGAAATGCATTCCGCGCAGGAAGCTACCCTTTGTCACGCTTTTTGCAAAGTGGAAGAACGATGTAAAATGAGATCTTAACACCCGGAACACATAATTTATTATTTAATAAATGATTTTATGTCAATCTAAAAATCCACACTTTACATTTCGTATTTCTAACTTCTCCCGACTCACATTTTCCTGACACAATTTTTGTGACACAATGTGAGCTGTGAGAAATGGATTGTGAAATGTGATTGAATAATTAACTAATTTTTCATTTGAGCGTTACGCTATCTCTATTATATACTTCTCACCAATAATTTAAACAGTAGCGAACATTTACTAAATTTTTTTTATCTGTCTTTAAACATACGCAAATACACTTGATCGGTACATGTATCATCTGCATCCTTGTCTTCCTCTAAGTGGGCTGACGACATTAATTGTACTATCGCCCTTAATTGATGCAAGCACTTTCGTAACTTTGTTGAGATAAGCGAAACTCCTTCGCGCCTGATTTCTCTCAATATCCGTTACAAGCCAATTAAATAGATACTACACCTACGTACGGTCAATTGAATTCCGATATCACTTTCATTAATGATTTTAGTAAATCCGTGAAAAATTGCAGCTTTTATGTTTATCAAACGATAAGTAATTACTCTTTATAACAAACTATAAACGACTAAAACCTCTGATTTTCGTATTTATAAAAAAGTTTTCATTAAAATTGTTAACCTCGAATAGTCGATTCCGGTTGATCAAGTCATTAGAAGTTTAAGGAAAACGACACTAACAAGACCGAAGTACGTGGATCTTTGCCGCGTGAGGTTAGGTGCTGGAAAGGTTGCTAACACTCACAAAACGTATCCAGGGAACATGCATAACGATTAAATGCATTATACATGCATACGTATTAAAAGTCAGCTAATTTAAAATCAACCTAGCTTACCCACGATCTATCCCTTATATAGCCGTAGATAACCTGGTTTATTATTTTTCCCATACTTCTTTTATATTTTCACGTGAACTAGATTTCCAGCTTTCATTCCTAAACAAGAAAATATTTAAAAATTTAATAATTTTACAAGTTAAGCAGATAAGATTCTTCAATACAAAATTATTAAATGAAATATAGTATTAGTTTATGATTAAATTTACTAAATGTCAATAAATTTCCACGTTCAGTGAAAGTTATGTCTGATAATATGTAGACAACATATTATCAGATAACTTTTAGTGCAAGATAGCGTATCAAAGTGTTGATTTTTTAAATTATAAGGTTGTAAAAATTATTTCTCGCTTTCGTACTGATAATTATTATTACAGCCATAATTAATAAACATTCCTTGAGGAAAGATATCGGTTTTCACTGCACTTGAACATAAATTATTGCAAAATAATTATCGAATCTATATTCCGGGTTGCAATGTTGCCTGAGGCAATTGCAATATTGCGTTTATTTGCTCTTCTCTCATCAGAATTCTGGTTTCTTGTAGTAGACGTACACTCGATTGCTCCGAATCGTGCGCATCGAGTGCGATTTGATGATGTGTGTGCATAAGTACTAACCATCCGCTCCTCACGATTCCCACGGTCCCTTCTTCGAGTACATGCAAAGTCAAAATGAAGGAAAAATTCATTTTTGCATTTTCTAACTTCTTGCAGCGATAAATGTCAAATATGGTTTACAAGTAATTTTTAAGAAAGTATATCCACCACTTCATGTCATTTCAAATTGAATAAAGCACTTTGAATCTCTGATTTTAATTTGAATAATGATAATTGGCTTGTTTGAGTTAAATCCAAGGTCAGAATTGTGGGATCACTTACAAAAATCGTATTGAAAAAACATGCCTGTCTTGGTGGATATCTCATCAAGAGACAAAAGTATAAAGATTTCCGAAAAAGCATCGGAAAGCTTATTAAATACAATTATGCGTCTAATAAGCCCTATTTGAAGTATTTTTGATAAATAAAGGCCGAGATAGCGTACGAGAAAGACCGACATGATTTTCGTTTGTAGCAAACTTTTATTCTTTAACTTCAACTCATTGCATATTTTAGGGAGGTAATTGCAAAAATTTGAAACTACGCTGAATTAAAGTCGAAAATCTAAGCTTTAAAATGAGACTAAGAACAATTAAAAATCTTTATTGGTTTCCGAGTTAGGGTTTAAGTTGTTGAACCGTACGCAAGACAAAACTCGCTCGGTCGAGCGGCGCACGGTGGGAAAAAGCACCTTTTTTGGACAAAAATCGACCGACAGTACAATTATTCTGAACGGATTTTAATGTTTTTGTTTTAGAAATGACCTTCCAGGTATAACGAGTGACTTTGAATATTTCACTCTGACTAAACAAAAATTTGTTATTTAACAAAAAAGTTTACACTTTTTTTTGACTAACTTTTCTGTGATACCAATTCTTTCAAGATTTTCAAATTTATTAAAACAGATTATAAATCAATGTAATGACTAACTAAAAATAATGTCTAATAGGTTAGAGTAAGAAAAAAATTTTTTTATAATGTTATAAACAATCTATTGAACAAAAGTCATTTTTTCGTGATTCGCAATGATTAGCTATTTTAAATCCATAGATTTTATATGAAATATGACAGATAGTAATGCGTGCTTACAATCAGTTTGGAATAACTGCTGTTTACCAATAATTTAAACAATTTTTATAAACAAATGCACTTTAACGATTTTATGAATAGGCCTTATTTTTTTCTGCGGAATCAACTTGAAATGTTTAATAATCATCCAAAGATTCCTTAATGTTATATTTTTCATAGTGACAAAAACTGGTAATTATAAAACATTTTTTATAAACAAATGCACATTTTCGCCATTTTTTCATGAACAGGCTTCATTTTTTTACGGAATCAACTCGAAATGTTTTGCCAAAGACTCCTTGCTGCTATATTTTTCATAATGACAATAATTGTTAATTATATAAACAATTTTTATAAACAAATGCACATTTTCACAATTGTTTCATGAATAGGCTTCATTTTTTTTGCGGAATCAACTGGAAATGTCTTGTCAAAGACTCCTTGCTGGCATATTTTTCATAGTGACAAAAACTGTTAATTATAAAAACAATTTTTATAAATAAACGCACATTTCCACCATTTTTTCAAGAATAGGCTTCATTTCTTTAAACTAATTAAAAGAATTCAAACTAATTTTTACTAAACTGAATTTAGTTTAAAGAATCAATAGCTTCTATCAATTTAAAATACATGATAGCAAGGAGTCTTTGACAAGACATTTTGAGTTGATTCCGCAACAAAAAATGAAGCCTATTCATGAAACAATTGTGAAAATGTGCATTTGTTTATGAAAATTGTTTATATAATTAATAATTATTAATTATTATGGAAAATATGGTAGCAAGGAGTCTTTGGCAAAACATTTCGAGTTTATTCCGTAAAAAAATGAAGCCTTTTCATAACAAAATGGTAAAAATGTGCATTTGTTTATAAAAACTGTTTATATAATTATCAGTTTTTGGTACTATGAAACATATAATAGCAAGGAGTTTCTGGAAATACATTTCTAGTTCATTCTGCAAAAAATTAGACGTATTCATGGAAAAATGCTCAAAATGTGCATTTGTTCATAAAAATTGTTTATATAATTAACAGTTTTTACAATTAGGAAAAATGTGACAGCAAAGAGTCTATGGCAAAACATTTCAAATTGATTCCGCAAAAAAATAAAGTCTATTTATGAAAAAATGGTTAAATTGTGCATTTTTTTATAGAAATTATTTTAATAATTGATAAACAGCAGTCATTTTTAACTAATTGCAAGCGCAAATTATTATCTGTCATATTTCATACAAAATTTATGGATTTAAATAGCTGCTCATTGCGAATCACGAAAAAATGACTTTTGTTCAATAGTTTGTTTATAACATTATAAACATTTCTGCCCTACTGGAAATTATTTTTAGTTAGTCACTACATTGAATTATGATCTATTTTAATAAATTTGAACATCTTAAAAGAAATGGTATCACTGAAAAGTTAGACAAAAAAAAGTTTTTTTTTTTAAACTTTGTTGTTAAGTAACAAATTTTTGTTCAGTCAGAGTGAAATATTTGCAGTCACTCGTTATAGCTGGAAAACTTACAGTAATTTCTAAAACAAAAACATTAAAATTCTTTAAGAATTGTAATGTCGGTCGATGTTTCTCCAAAAAAGGTGCTTTTTCTCACTGTTCAGCGGGTCGATCTTCTATCCTTTGTTATAGCATGTGAAATAGAGACAAAAGACTCAGCCGGCTACGGACCTAACGATTTTTGTCTTGCGCATGGCTCAAAACTTTAAATCCTAACTCGGAAACCAACAAAGATTTTTTATTGTTCTTTGTCTTATTTTAAAGCTGAAATTTCCGACTTTAATTCAGCAAAGTTTAAAACTTTTCCAATCACCTCCCTAAAAAATGCAAGCTGAAGTTAAAGAATGAAAATTTGCCAAAAACGAAAATTACGTACGTCTTTCGCACACGCTATCTCGGCCTCTATTTATCGAAAATACTTCAAATAAGGCTCATTAGACGCAGAATTTAATGAGCTTTCCGATTTTCTTTTAGAAATCTCTTTACCTTTATTTCTTGATCCACCAAGAAAGACAGGCATGTTTTTAATACGATTTTTGTAAGTGGTCCTACAATTCTGACCGTATTTGACGTACTTGTATTTTTTTTTTAGAAAACAGTGTTTGCTGTATGAACATGATAAAAGGTGTTTCTGAAACAATGACGATCTTGCGAAAGATTAACTTGTCTTGAGCGCGGAATGACAGGCTGCTGAATTTCTGTATGATGTTGTACCTTTGCCGGTGTAATAGGCAGTAATTAGTGACTGGTAACTAGCGATTAGACCAGCGGCCGTGGCAAGAGACTCGTGACCGGCACCGGTCACGATCGACGTAGGAAAGATTTCAACGTCAAGTACTAAAATCTTTTAACGTTATCACTTCGATGCTCGTGCTGCTCATCTTCAATTTGTGCTCGAGTAATTAATTGACTCGAACCTCCAACTGAGTTTAAAGTCAGGAACTGTTCCGAGATATTTCCACCGAGAGATGTTTCGACTTGATTAACTACGACCCTGATACAGAATGTACTGACGACTTGAACTTGTTCGTTCAACCCTTTTGTTTCCTTTCTCCAAGCTGAGAACGTGCGCAGTGCTCGCTATTTCAAACAATGTAATTCGAGCGCACAAAAGCAGATTTTTCTTTTCCTTTAATCAGATTTCGTCAGAAAGAAATACAACTCTAAAATTAAAAAAAAAAGTTTTCTGAGAGTTTGGCAATTATCACTGTAAACTAAATTCCAAATCTCAACTATTGCTGTTAGACTGTAATTAGAGAAATTGCATCTCTCATAAATTAAAGCTCTCAATATATGAGTTTAAGTCGTTAGTAAAGTTCACAAGTGTCTTCAGTAGCGTCGGTGTTAAATTATTTATGCATAATACCAACATTCGTAATTTACTAATGACTTCTTTGCGTGAAGGAATGTAGATTTGAAAACTCTGTAAACATATCTTTTAGGCTTTTTACACTCCTACAAAATATATACAATATTGGTATTTCTGGTCGTATGTGCATAAGGCAGTATTTAAAAATTAAAAATTACCAAAGGTCGCTATCGATCGAACGTGAGTTTTTTTCGACACGAAGATAATTCGTGAAAGTTCAGCTGTCGTCTTGGGAGAAGGAGCCACGCACACTAGTTAGTGATCAAATTGCTATAAATCATCGTTTGTGGATCATAGTTCAACTTACCGATCCATTAGGGCATGCAGTAATAAAGCTGTTTTGCTAAAGTTATTGGTGTCCCTATCGTGCCTCAATAATAGAGAGAGATGAGTTATGAGTACCGCAATCTCCACCCCTTTTCCCACTCCAATTCTTGTGCAATTTTTTTACGGTGGCAGTGATTTTCTCTTCCTCTCAACATAACTTTTTTCTTTTTTATATTGATGTTAAGGTTTTGGCCAGATGAATTATAATTAATGAAAGATGTTAAATGGTTTTTGTCCACTAGGCCTGGTTTATTAGTTGGTAAAATAATACAGTTTCGTCCGTCGACGCCGGACCTCGTCAGTTACCTGTTGATGATTATTCATAAATAACAATATTATATGATTTACATGTATATTATTAATTATAAAATAAGTTTCTTACCTTAAAATTATATGGAAATTATATGTGAAATAAGTATTCATAGTTTTAATATTTGAGATGATAAAAAATTATTTTTTACTAAATGGTAGGTACAAGAATCTTCTTAAATGAATTTTACCCATGGTTTTGGTTTAGTATTTTATTATAATTTAATATTTATTGTGTGGACCAACGCCATATTTACGTTCTCCGAGACCATGGGCAACACTAATTTCATACTTCATGGTCAGAGCATTAAAAGAAATCGAAACGGTATATGACAGGCAAGGTCTGTATGTGGTTATAAGGTGCGCTTAGTGGTCTGACGTCATACTTACTATTATGCATAATTCAATAATTTGGGTTATAAAACTTATAAATTAAAATGATTATTGAAGTGTTTGTTGAAATTAAAATTAACATTAAAGTATTTCGTTGTGATAATACATGTTAAATATGGTTTATACAAAAACAATTTTGGCAATAGACTCATAACTATAATAATCATATAAGTGATGGGTTAACAAAATGAAATTGCAATTACAGTATAGTAAAAAATTTTTTAAGTGTGAAAATTGTTTCTTAAATTTAAAACATAACCTTAAATGGATACAATTCCGAAAACATTAGTATTTATAATTGGCTGATTCTATTAAATAATCATATTTATGACTTATATATCTTATGACTAGTATATCTGTTTTTTTGTTGATTGATTTATTGTTCTTTTTGATGTAGAACATTTCTTTGAACATTCTTCGTTTATAATTTTTTTCTAAGTCTAAAATTGTAAATCTTTGGAAATCAAAATGATGGTCATTTTCATGAGAATGTTTTACGAGTGATGTATTTCGATCATCATTTTTACAATCGTATGTGTTCTTTCCTACGTGTGTCTGTAATTCTACCTGTTTGTCCAATATAAATGCCGTTACATCCTTTACAATCAATACTATATATTTTGTTCTTTTTAAATTGGTTCTTTACCTGTATTAAAACATTTAAAATTATCTTTTTTTGATACAAAAACTGAATTTGAATTGGTGTTTTTACAAGCTTTAATAATTGTATTTTTAAGGTGTTCGAAAACGCAGGATCAGCCAATATAATTTCTCTGTCGACTAAAGAGTTGATTACACTTATTTTGTATTTAAAATAAATGCGTCACAATATGAGTCAAAATAAAGATATTTTCCTGACCAAGTTGGTTTTTGATACCAATTTAAGGCAAGTTTGTTTTCTGTTCTATTAATTGAAATGTCTAAAAAATTAATATTATTATTTATTTCTCTTTCTATGGTAAATTGAATTCTATTGTTATAGTTATTTAATCTACTGTGTAAATCTGTTATTTTGTCAACTGGGACACATGTTAAAACGCCGTCGATGTATCTATAAAAAAACTTTATATCATAAGGAAGTGTTTTCAAAATTTTATTTTCAATCTATAAAAAAACTTTATATCATAAGGAAGTGTTTTCAAAATTTTATTTTCAATGTTCTCCATTAATGCATCTGCTACTGCAGATGAGATAGGAGATCCCATTGGTACACCGTGTATTTGTCTGTAAAATTTACCATTATGTAAAAAATAAGCGTTGTTTAAACAAAAATCTGAAAGTTCTATAAAAACATCTTTTTTAAGTTTGGTATGTTCCTTTATTTTTTTCCATTTAAGTTTGAAATTTGCTATTACTAGTTTAATTGGTATATTTGTAAAAAGAGAAGTGGCATCAAATGACAAAACTTCATAATCTTGAGAAATGGAATCTAAATTTTTAGTTTTATTTACAAAATCAAAACTATCTTTAATATAAGTTTCTATTTTGTCCAATATTTTTTTAATTGGTAGACTTAGGTATTTGGATAAGTTATAAACTGGAGAGTCTATACAAGATGTAACAGGTCTCAATGGAATACATGTCTTATGAATTTTAGGTAGACAATAAAGTCTGGGTGCATGTCCTTTGTGGTCATTAAGAAATTTTCCTGTTTTTTTGTCAATTCGATTCAATTTTTTTTTTAATAATAATTTTATTCAATTCTTTTGTTATTTTATTAGTTGGATTATTTTACCAACTAATAAATCAGGCCTAGTAGACAAAAACCATTTAATATTAATAATAACATTAATGATAACGTTAATAATTTTTTTCTACCAAGTTAAACGTTAAACTGTATTATATCTTAATAAATAATTTAATCATTTATTGATTTTTATATTACATTATCATCATTTGAAATGTTTCAAATTTTCAGACGTAAACTGCTAACTACATTCATTCACAAACTCGATTAGACAGCTAACTACGATTCACAAACTCGATATAGAAAATATAATTTTCCAATCATGTCATGTTATTGTATAGAGCGAGCAAATTTTGATAGCAAAGTGACGACATTTCGTTAAACTTTCATTACTGTGAGCGAGCGAATTGTTAATTCGCAAAATTCCGAATGCGCATTTAGAAATTCTCGTACGTACGTTAATTTACAGTGTTCGCAAATTCGTCATACAATAAATCAATTGCTGATCGGAAATGAGCAGGAATTTAATGCTGATGAATTACACGATTCGGTCAAATCTGTCCATTAGACTAAACGTGTTACACGTTTTTAATGCGACTCTGTGGGACGTGAAATTGCAAAGTGATTTAAATTAACAGAAATGAATCATTACGGAAGGGTTTTTACTGATGATAATTACACAATACTCATTATCAACTACACTGATCGATATGCTAACCGTCTCCTCGATAAGAAGAATTATTTTTCATTGACTTTCTTATTTGAGTATTAAAAATTATTGAAAAACAGGTGGTCTCTTCACAGGTGGAAAAATACGATAGATTTTAAGTAGAATGGATTATACATAATCGTGACATGAATTCTAGTCTGAATTTTATACAATCCTGACCTGAATTCTATATAATCCTGACCTGAATTGTAGTCCAAATTCCAGGGATAACTCAGTCCCTTATTTCCCCTTTTTCCGGATTTCCCCTCTTTCACCCTTTTTCCCCTTTTTGTGTTCAAAGTTCCGAAGAATTTTCTAAAAATTGTGAAAAATAATAAACTAAATAAAATTTTTTGTCGAGGGGTTGCAAACTCGACTGAAAAGTGTACACCTACTTCTGACTTCAAGATAATTCAAGATAATTCAGAATATTTTAGATACTTCAAGATATTTCAAATACTTCAGGATACTTCAGAATATTTCAAGATAATTCAAGATATTTCAAGGTACTTCAGAATATTTCAATGTACTCCAGGATAATTCACATACTTCAAGATACTTCATATAATTCAAGATTTTTCAAGGTACTTCAGAATATTTCAATGTACTTCAGGATAATTCACATACTTCAAGATACTTCACATACTTCAGCATATTTCACATCCTTCAAGATACTTCACATACTTCAAAATGTTTCAAATACTTCAGGATACTTCAGAATATTTCAATGTACTTCAGGATAATTCACATACTCCAAAATACTTCATATACTTCAGGATATTTCACGTACTTCAAGATACTTCATGATATTTCAAGATACTCCATGATATTTCAAGATACTCCATGATATTTCAAGATACTTCATGATATTTCAAGGTACTTCAGGATATTTCACATACTTCAAGATACTTCACATACTTCAAAATATTTCAAGATACTTCATGATATTTCAAGATATTTCAAGGTACTTTAGGATATTTTAAAGTACTTCAAGATATTTCAAGGTACTTTAGGATACTTCAGGATATTTCACGTACTTCAAGATACTTCAGGATATTTCAAGATACTTCAGGATATTTCAAGATACTTCATGATATTTCAAGATACTTCAGGATATTTCAAGATACTTCATGATATTTCAAGATACTTCATGATATTTCAAGGTACTTCAGGATATTTCACATCCTGCAAGATACTTCACATACTTCAAAATATTTCAAATACTTCAGGATACTTCAGAATATTCTAATGTACTTCAGGATAATTCACATACTTTAAAATACTTCATATACTTAAGGATATTTCACATTCTTCAAGATACTTCACATACTTCAAAATATTTCAAATACTTCAGGATACTTCAGAATATTTCAATGTACTTCAGGATGATTCACATACTTTAAAATACTTTATATACTTCAGGATATTTTACGTACTTCAAGATACTTCAGGATATTTCAATGTACTTCAGGATATTTTACGTACTTCAAGATACTTAAAGATACTTTAGGATAATTCAGCACAAGTGTTTTTCAGCACAATTCAGCACATATTTCACGAGTTGTCAACCCCTCGTTTTTTGTAAAATTTTTGAATGAATTTCGATGCATAATAAAAAAAAACAAGTTTTATCACAAAAAGTCTTTTTGTTTGATAAGTACTGCATATCCTTTAACCCGCATTACAAAATCAACTTTTTGTATTTCTATACTAAGAAATGCAATTTCGAAAAAATCCCTTCAACACACCATGTGTATTTGATTTTTTAAGAAGTTTGCTACCTATAGATCAGACCCCTTCTAAATAATCTATAATTCGTAAAAATTCTTAGAAAAAAGCTGACAAATTAGGATTATATAGAATTTGGACTAGAATTTACTTACGAGCGTGTGATACGTTATGATATCACGAATTACCGACGGGGTATAAAAAATATTCGGCAATCCCATTTTGAAACAAAGATATGAAGTTGAAACTTAATAGAATGATAGAAAATATGATAGGGTACATCTGTAATGTGTCATTTTTTCAAAATTTTGAAAAAAAATTATTTTAAAACAAATTTTTTTCAAAATTTTGAAAAAATGACACATAACAGATGTGCCTGTTCATATTTCCTATCATTTTCTTAATTTCTTAATTAATTTCATTCAGTTTCAACTTAATATCTTTGTTTTAAGAAAGGATTGCCGAATATTTTTTAAACCCCGTCAGTAATTCGTGACATCATAACGAATCACATCCCCTTAAGGGGGTATTCTAGTGTGATTAACACTTTTTTATATCATTTTTTCGGAATTTTTTTTTAAAAACTGGAAAGCAATATGATTTTGAAATCTTTACATTGTATTGGCACACATTTGAACTAAGATATACATTCTTTCTCTTATAAAAATATTCAAAATGGCAGCGCTACATTCCGTTGAAGTTGAGGCCTCAAAAAAAGTCGGTGAGCACGATATCTCAAAAACTAATTAATCAGTTGGGTCGTCGCTTTGCACACGTGTTAGAAAACGTGTTCCTATCGTCCGTAGCAGAATTGAATTTGAATATTAATTTTAAAAAAATTTATGGCCCGTTAAATCCAAAAAAAAACGTGAAATTTTTTTTCAAAAGTCTCATTTCCAAAATTTATCATTTTTTTTTTCCCATTGAAAAATGATTCTCTAATGATAGCCGCAAATGTACATTTTAAGAATCTCTTTGACTTTTTGCTTTCAGATTACCTGAAGAGTCGGAATCATGCTCACTGTCCGGGCACATTTTTTTTGAGGCCTCATTTTTTAGCAAGAAATAAATCGTTTTTAAAAATCAAAAATAGCCTAGCACTGAAAAGCTTCATTTTGGGTCCCTTATAACCTGTGTAAAATTTTAGATAAATCTTAGAGTTTTGAAAAAATCGCTAATATTAATTTTTTTCCATAATCTACATAATATGCCCAAGTTTCAAAAATGTTGTGAGATTTTAATATTTTAAGTTTTTTCAGAAGAAGCTCTAATTTTTATAAACCTCAAAAAACTAAAATAAATTTTGAAAGCTTTGCAAATTATCTTAAAATTTTTGTTTGCCTCTAGAAATTTTCTCACACTCAAAATTTACCTGAAAAAAATTGAGAAGACAGCTTTAGTAAAAACTGGAAATAAAAAAATTGAGAATCGGGTCATTTTAAATGCAAAAATCTTCTCAATTTTTTCTCAGGTAAATTTTGAGTGCTAGAAAGTTTGTAGATCCGCAAAAAAAAATTTAAGATAATTTACAATGCTTTTAAAATTTATTTTCGTTTTTGGAGATTTAAAAAAAATGTGATTTTCTCCTAGAGAAATTCAAAATAATAAAATCTCACTAGAGTTTTGTAAGTTGGTCATATTATGTAGATTAAGAAAAAATTAATATTAGCGATTTTTCGAAAACTCTGAGAATAACGATTTTTTAAAACTTATTTTAGCCTCAGGGAACCTCAGGACATTGATCGATCTATTTCAAAATTTAGACAGATTATAAGGTACCCAAAATGAAGCTTTTCAGTGTTAGCCTGGATTTCTAAAATTATTTTTTTTCGACTCACCCTACTGTGGGGTGAGTGATCAAAAAGAATAGTACATTGTGCGACAAGTGCGGAAAGTAAGCAGTTCTAGAACGAGTGCTGACTGACTTTACGTGTTGCAAAAAAACATTTTTTTCTTTTGAGCCACCCTACTGTTGAGTAATCTTGCCGCATTGAATGGAGTGTTTAGCTAAGGTAGTTATTCCGATCTGAAAAAAATACTTAATTGTAACTCTCACTTTTGGGTGAATGATAGACCAATGGAAACAACCAATAAGAGTCACGTTCACTTGTCGTCGCTTCTTGACCATCCATCTCTGCCTCGTTATTACCACCGGTACGGAGATTCGACGAGTCGTCACGTCAACTTGTTCCGGACTGGTATCACAGGTCATTTCATTCCCATTGGACTTTGCCCATTGGCGTCGAGGAAATTCCTGCTGAGTTCGAGTGCAGTAGTTACTGTGGGTCGAGCAATAGGTGAATTCTTGGCAGGAGGGTAAGAGGGAGAATGTTGCAAAAGACAAAGGAGAAGGTATTAGAAGGAGGAAGAGTAGAAAGAGAAGAAGCAGAGAAGTAGAAGAAGAAGAAATAGAAGAAGAAGAAGAAATAGAAGAAGAAGATGAATAAGAAGTTCACGACGAGGGTATTGTTAGGAGGGCGGATGAAGGGCGGGCGGGTTCTGTCACGTTTCGCATTGCACGCACCGTGACTTTCTGGGGAGTTGCAGTTGCCGAGAATCCTTTCTTCGACTCCCCCGCAGCTGATCACAGCGCGATGTTGCCGTCTCCTGTTCCACGGATCGTCGCCTCAACATGATCCTAAACTACGTCACCACAACACTGTGGTACCGGTACATTTAACTAGAACCAGCCTTATAATAAGAAACTCTCTCTTCCCATAACATTTCATTATCAGGAACTTGGAAAGGTCTACGCTATAAAAATTGGAAAACAATTTTACAAAAGAATCCTCATTAGGGAGCGTTCAATAATTACGTAAGGAAACAAAAGAATTAATGTTCTATTTTCATCTCTCCCATATTTTCGCAATTTCTATTTTTATCTTCCTCACATTTACTCTTTTGTTTCTTACGTAATTAATGAAAGCTCCCTTAGGGTGGTTCGAATTTTTTTTCGGATTTTCATGCTCTCACTCCCCAACTTTGTTCGAATCCACAAAAAAATAAATGCGTTTTTTTTTTAAAAAAGATATTTAAAGGTTACTCAAGTTCCATATATTTCCCAAAAGAAAAAAAGACGTTTTTGTAAATTTTATTCAGAATCGTCAATATCAGGTGAATCGAGTTGAAAATGAACACTTCTGTTCACAATTAGCCATTGGTTACGAATCAACAATTACTTTTTAAATATCACCTCCATAAGTCGGTTTTACAGGATCCCAAAAACCCCCATAAGTGAAAAATTGGGTTTTGCGAGCTCTTGGCGCTAATTATGATTCTTTTGCGGTTTTTGAAGTACAAATTGTTTCTAATACATAAAATGTTACTTCCTTCTGATAATTAGATGTTTTAATAAATTGTTTTAACAATTTATTAGTGTTTATAGCAATTTTTTCTCAGAATAAAGTTAGAAAGTCGCGGTTTTTTCCGAATTTTTCAACTATTCAGTTCGAGCGGGGTAATAATCAATTAAAGTTAACAGAAATAATTGTTTAAAGAATTTATTATTATTTATAATAATATTCTCTTAGAATAATGCTAGAAAGTTGCGGTTTTTCTAAAATTTTCGACCTTTTGTCCACTTTTCGATTAGAGTGAGGTAATAATTATTTCAAGTTAACAAACATAATTGTTTCAACAATTAATTACGATTTTTAATAATACTCTCTTTGAATAATACTAGAAAGTTGCGGTATTTTCTGAAATATTCAACTTTTTGTCCACTTTTTGCTTAGAGTGAGTTAATAATTAATTGATTAATTAATTACAAACATAATTGTTCAAACAAATTATGATTATTTATAACTATCTTCTCCCATAGTAATGGGATAGTTGCGGTTTTATCTGAAATTTTTAACGTTTTATCCACTTTTCACTGAGTGAGGAAATAATTAATGCAAGTTAACAAATATGATTATTTAAACAATTGAATATTGTTTATAACTATCTTCTCTTAGAGTAATGCTAGGAAGATGCACTTTTTTCTGAAATCTTCAGTTTTGCTTTGACTTTTTAGTTATTAACAAATAATAAATGAACATCAACAAGAATCATTTTTTAAATAATGATATAGCAATAATATAATAATAATAATAACAAATAATAATCAAATGATTATTGCCTCGCTCTAACTGAAAAGTTGAAAAATTCTGAAAAAACCGCGACTTTCTAACTCTATTCTAAGTGAAAATTGCTATAAACAATAATAAGTTGTTTCAAAAGTGTATTAAAACATCTAATTATCAGAATAAAGTAATATTTTATGTATTAGAAACAATTTCTACTTAAAAAACTGCGATAAAAGCATAATTAGCGCCAAGAACTCGCAAAACCCAATTTTTTACTTATGAGGCTACTCCCGTACTAATAAACATTTTTTTAAGAATTTTTATTTTACATTGCAAATAATTTTTAAATGTCAATATTGTTACACCTAAAAGTAGAAATATTACACTCATAAAAAATTTTTTAATTGCTTTTTGATGATTTTTTTCATTGAAATGGCCGCCTGTAGCTTGCCCTCTTTTTCCGTGGTTGGCATGATAACTTGACATTGGATCATCCAAAAGAAAAAATTTATACGGATTTTTAAAAAGTAGAATATTAGCTATCATATGAACCACAATCAAACACCCCTGACCAAAAAAAAAGAATGGCGGACTTTTCAATTTTTCGACCATTTTTTTGCAACTTCAATTGTTTAAAAATACGGTTAGATATTAATGAATAATTATAATTCTGCTTCATACTGAAATTATACATGTATAGAGTAAGCCTTTAAAATTTTAGCTTGATCGGTGCAATAGTTTTTTTTTAAATCATGACAACCACGGAAAAGTTATGTCATTGTCCCAAACCACTTTAGGCGGCCATTTCAATTAAAGAAATAATCAGAAAGCAATAAAAAAATATTTTTGTTATTTTTTAGGTGTAAAATATTGACTATTTTTAGGTGTAAAAATATTGACACCTAAAAATTATTTGTAATATAAAAAAAAATTCTTAAAGAAGTGTTCATTAGTATCAGAGTAGCCCCTTATGGGATCATCTCACTTTAGACGCCCGAAAAAGGCTGTTTTTGCTCATTTTTCAAGCTATTTCTAGTATATGTATATATTGATGTAATTCTTTTTAGGCTCCATTAGTAAACTCTTAAAATGTGTGAAAAAAATTTTTATTGATTTTTCATAGTTTTTTATTACAAAAAAGTGAGGCGACCATAGTATCTCGAATAATAAGTGTGTTCACGGTGGTAATGGTTTTTTTTTTTGAAGGATTACCTAAAACACAAAAACCAAAAAGATTTAGTTTAGTTTAGTTTATTTACGGTTTACTCCTTTTGAACATTGGATTACATAGTGTTATACATAATTACATATACATATGAAACTTAATTTTAAGAGAAAAAATATTCTTTGAAGATTGGTATATATACCAGGAGTAAATTTAGATTCAGTAAGTGTGGGTATGGCCGGAACGAGAATAAAGTCAAAATATTCATTTTTACTATTTTTTTGGCTAGAAAACCACCAAAAAGAACTTGTTATTTTTAGATTTTTTTAAAACATCCACCATTTTGTTATTTTTGCATAAAAATTAATAATTCTAGTTCGGGCCATAGCCACACTCTTACTGAGTCTAAATCTTTTTGGTTTTTGTGTTTTAGATAATCCTTCACAAAGAAACCATCAACGCCGTGGAAACTATTATTTGAGATACTATGTTCGTCTCGCTTTTTTGTATAGAAAAACTATGTAAAGTCAATAAGAAAAAAAATGTTTGCATATTTTAGGAATACATTAATGGAGCCCAAAAAGAATTATATAGTAGTAAGAGCTTGAAAAATTATCAAAAATAGCTTTTTTCAGGCGTCTAAAGTGGAATGATTCCTCAAGCGGTTTTTTTGGATCCTATAAAACAAACTTATGGGCGTGATATTTAAAAAGTAGTTTTTCATTCGTATTCTGTGGCTAATTTTGAAGAGAAATGTTCAGTTTCAACTCGATTCACCTAATATTGACGATTCTGAATAAAATTTACAAAAACGTCTTTTTTTCTTATGGGAAATCGTGTTAAACTTTATGGGCTTGCAGAACTTCTAAATATAATTTTTTTCAAAAATAAAGCGTATTTATTTTTTAGTGGATTCGAAGAAATTTGGGGGGTGAGAGCCTGAACATTCGAAAACAAATTTTCCAATGCATTTTTGGACAACCCTAATCCTCATGTATCATTCTTCGCTGTGGCATCATTTTGAGAAATCCTGGTTACTGAGTTTAATAATCTCCAAAGTTTCGAATGATTTTTGAAAAAGATAGGAATGGTTAAACTGAATTGGATAAAAAGATAGGAGTCTGACGACATTTGGACCACCCCGTAGTATCCGCGAGGCATATGATGGCGTCCTCACTATCTTGCATCACGATCCTGATCACGATCACGCACGCACGTGGAGCCGCCCACTGCGTCCTCTTCTTCCGCTTCTACTTCTTCCCAATCTTCGTCGCCGTTGTTCTTTTGGTTCCAACGCACGTGCGTGCAAGGGAATATTAAAAAAGTCGAGATAACGTGACGGGAGAAGATATGTCGGATGCCTTCAGAAGATTGCAACAAACTTGCGAACGCGCGGCGAAAGATCAATCATCCCGATCGGTCGCTTGGGATTCGAAACGGGTCATTTTCTCCAGGTGTATTTTGAAAATAAACGAGGACTTAAACTCGGTCGTTGCGTAATTCTATTTCCTTTTTTGTTCCTGGTCATAATAACGTTTTGCTTTTCTTGTGAAAGATTGACTTGGATGTTTTATTTTTTACGGAAAAAAACAGAGAATTCTCTAAAATTGTCGCCTTTAAAAGGTGGTCCATTTAGGCAAACCACTCTGATTACATGTTGCACAAATATACATCTAACATTCAGTTATTTGTATAAAATGCACGTAAAAGTTGGTTAAGGATAAATTGCAGGTTCTAAGCGCGATCTGTGTTATGCGTCTATAGGCAAATCGTAACTTAACAGAATTTTCCGTATATGGCGAGTATGGGAATCGATGGGTCAATCCAGTTCGAAGCGAGAACTTGTCCCGTGTCCCGTTTGCTCGCACGAGCTGCGGGGCAGGAGGTTACGATACGAATTATAGCCACGATGGAACAAGTATGCGTTCCTGGATACTTAGACCAACACCTAGAGAGCGATTCTAAAATACATACATACCAGTACTGGGGCCAATGCGTACACATCGCATAACCTCGCATAACGGTCGCGGATATTCCTTTCTGATACGCTGGGACGCGTTGCGTAGGCGGAATTGCGTTGCGTTACTTTGACCTCCTGTGAACTCGATGGACCGATAACGCAGATCGGCGAATCGATCTAAAATGTCTGCTTAGATATTCCAATCGAGAGCAATCTCTTCCCCTTGCGGCTTCTCCGTGAAGAGTGATCCCGTTCGATGATCCGACGATCTGCTTCCATGGACCTCATGGTTTCGAGGAAGTAGCAAATCTTGACTGAGAGAAAAATGCTATTGAATCAATGACATATGGGTTATTCTTCACGCAGAGGGCACTTTCGAAAAAAGTAAATTTTTTTCGAAAATTTTTTCAAAATGATTTCCTTTAGTACCCATTAGGTTTATTACCATTAATACAAGAATCTTTAAAGTATTCACGCTACAAATTTATTTGAAAGGCTTGTGAAGCCTTTTGACGTCTCAAGCATTTTCCATCTTCTTGTAACTAGAATTATTCCTCAATAAAGTAAAAGAATACAATCAAATTTTCAAAAATGAGGAATAATAGAATAGAAAAAAAATTAGATATAAAAAAGCAAAAAAAAATTAACTTGTAAATAAAAAAGATTTTAAACTCATTTTTTAAATTAAAATGAATCATTCTTTTATTATTAAGAATGAACATTATTACAAGAACATAATTATTTCAAAAAAAAATAATAAATAGAATATATATATATATATATATATATATATACATAATTATTTCTAAAAAATAA
>JBAGKK010022991.1:0-11361 GCA_037177015.1 Euceroptres primus | reverse complement strand
GACACATTCACAAAAACCACTTTTTTGGGTTCAGGGGGTCTCAAAACGTCGACATTTGATAAAAACGGGGGGGGGGGGATGTCAAATTTTGCACAAATCTAATACCTTCTCATATGATGACGAGAATGTAAAAACGTCAAGTGACGCTCAGGGGGGAGACAGAAGGAGTCAAGTGTGAACAATCGTGAAGCTGGCACAAGGATGAGCGGCACAGTAACGCGAGGTGAATGTACTTAGGTCTCCTCCCTTAAATTATTTGGAAAAATCGAGGCTAAATTTTGGTTTTGTAAAAAATTAAGAAATTTAGTCTTAAAATGCATTAAAAGAGCTTTCCAGAACACGTATATTTTTTCAAAATAGACGAAGTTCAAGATGATTATGCAGTGTTGAACCTCGGCGTGCATAAACAAAAACAGCCAAAAGCTGAAAATATGAGCCCCCGTCATTAGGCTCTGATCTGATTACAGTTAAACCTGTATCATTTGAACCTGGATCATTTGAACTTCCCCTGATCAGGCCTGATCGTTTATCCTTACTCTAATGCGAATGAGAAGATGGCGCTAATGATAAAACAAAAGTTCACTCCCGAGCTGAATTGTTGCTGAATTGATGCCAAAAAAGTTTAGTTAGAATAAGTCATCCAGTTTGCAGGAAATAGATGTGGAAGTTAAGAATATGAAAGAGACACTAGCCTAAAATTCGAGCAACCTCGGCTGCGGATTTCGATTAAACCTGCAATTTTAAGTTTAAAAAAAAATAAAAGCTTTCTCCCGAGATATTGAGTTGCTGATTACGGGTAAACAAAGTTTGATTTAAAAAAGTTAGCCAATTCTGAGTAATTCAATCGAAAATTTTGACGGTACAATTTTTTATGTTTTCAGAATCTGGTTCGGATAGCGATTAAAAATCGAATTTTCAATTTTTTACAAAAATATAAACTAGCTCCCGAGATGTGGGGATGCAGAATGAGTAAAAAATTATTAAGAAAAAAGAGAAAATTATATATTTTTTACCAATAAACTTAAATAATTTTAAGATGTCAATTTCTTTAATTATTATCAATTTTAATTGATATCAGATTTCTTTTAAAAAATGACATTTCTGGAAAATTCAATTTTTCAATTTTTGCAACTAAATAAAAAACTTTTAAAATTAATTTTTGTCTGAAAAACCTTGAAAAATTTATGCTTGTCAAATTTTCTCAGAATTTTTAAATTAAAATTGTAAAAGTTATTTCTAACAAATATTCGGTAACCTTATGTGCCATATTTGGTACAGTGGGCACTAAATGATTTAAAAATGAAATTTCGAAGAAATTCTTTTAGCACAACATGTTTTTGATTTTTTAGGATTTTTTTATACAAAAAACCCATTTTCGACAAAAATGTTGGTTATCTAGTTCTGTACTATCACTCTTTATTTTTCTTTTTAAAGTTGGTATTTTCTAACAAAATTTTGGAAAAATTTGATAAATTTACGATGAGTATGAGTGGAGTGCAGGGTACCAAGAGGGATAAGCCGGACCTGGTTCTTAACAGAGGCAACTGTGTATCCATAGCGCATTGTTCGAGTGCTGTGGTCTGGTTTCTGGGATCATGGATGGCGTTTGTGGACCGCCAAGTGTAAACACTGTTGCTCACCTCGATCCTCCTTCCCCTTCATCGTTTCCTCTCGTCCACCATCTTCCTTCCACCTCCATGGTTTTCTAAATACCCCTACTTTCGTCCACTTGAGGCAATGATTCACGACCGACACCACTCTCGTCTGGTTCTGTCTCGGCAATCGTCTTCTCCCATCTTTTTATGGAACGGATTCTCCTATTAATACTCGATCCGAACGTGAGCTCACTGGAAAACCATGACACAAAACATTTATTTATATTATTTATAAACTGTATTTTACATGACGTCGAGTAAAATAATCATATTGAGTCTTCATGCAAATTTACATAACAACACCTTTTTACGATCCACTGCCTGTTCTCCTGAAGGCTGTATCGGACCACATGCAAAATTTGTGAAACTTGCAAAGGTTGTAATATCTCAAACCATGTAAAAACTAGATGTATATGAAGGTTTTAACCCTATTTTGATACTGTATACTGTTTGGTTTCAATAAAGGATATCAAATCAAATAACGTTTTAAAACAATGGCAAACGTTTTTTAACTCTTCGGTTGCTCACCGGGTCATTCTGACCCCAAAATTTTATATTCAAAGAAATAGCTATAAATGGAAAATGTCTACTACTTTTTGAAAAACACTACAAATTGAATATTTTTCTCATATAGTATATTGTGCATCAAGGGGAAATTGTCCAAAATGAAAACGTAGTAAGTCGCAGTTGCCATAAGGTCGACAGTCGAAAAATCACATGGATTACTCACACATAGTTGACCCTTTTTTTGGCTGTTTTTTTTTGTTGGGTCCTGAGGTCACAGACACACGTGCACAATCACGTGCACTTAAACTTTTCTTATTCTTTCCCCGCTCATATGCTTTCCCTGGGTTTCCCTGTCTAATTATGAACGGTGGGTGATATTTCTATATCCAAACGATCATACACAACGTATACAGTGAAATGAGTTATTTCAACTAATATTACTTGTTTTTTACTCAATTGTAATTTTTTTTCGTAATTAACTGTATATCTTTTTACTAACTCAATAAATTTTTTTACATTAGATGTTTGTCCTGAGTATATTATGCATTATTAAAATACTCTTAAATCTACGATTTAAAACTTTGACAAGGATAATGAGGGTAAATAAAATGAATCGGGAGATTTAATTTATGAAATTTTCAAATTATTTAAATTTTTTATTTTAAATTATTTTAATTGTAATTAAATTGTAGTAAAATTAATACAATACGAAAGCTGATTTAATTATGGTAATATGTGTGATTTACAATAATTCTGATATGTACAATATCTATACAATACAATACATTTTTTTGTAATACTTTTTATGATGTTTGTACAATATTTCTGGTCAATATTATAAGAAAAGAATTAGAATTTTTATTCTTTCTACGAGTGCGAAAATTATGGTCATTTTTAAAAAGATATAATAATTCATAATAAAAATAAAAAGTTAACAAAAATTAATTTTTACCGACAACTGAGTCATGAGTCATCATAGAATTGTATTAAAACATTATTTTAAAAATGTGTCATTGTTTTTCTTAATCGCTCAAAAAATCTATAATCGCACAGAAAATCTCAACTTTAATCTGCAGTAAAGTAAGAAATCGAAAAACAAAAGACTGTGACAATAGAACAAATTATCTACTTTAGATCAAAATAATGTTTGCCTATCGGAGGCAGGATCTTTGCAAAAATGACTCAACGCTAGGAATGACCGTACTAACAGTGCCCTAAATTTTCTTAAATTATGCTTCTTGGCTATAATATACTTATTTAAATTGTGAAAATTTTTTAAATATTCACAATTATTATTTGCAGCGAGAGAAAAGAGATAATTAATTATCAGTAATTATTATTATTATTATTATTATTAAACAATAAATGATAAAAGAATTTACATTTCTACTCCATTAGTTAAGGTAAGAAAAATGTAATAATTAGTTATTATTAATTATTATTTTAACATTTTTATTAATTAATTATTTATTTATTAATTAATAATCTCTCATTTCACTGCAAAATACGACGATCTTCTGAAAGAGGACAAACATTTAGTTTAAGGAATTTTCGAAAAAATTCATTGACAGTTTAAAAGAGCTTTGAAGTTGTATCAACGCACTCCATTACGTGATGTGAGAGAAAAAAAAACCTCTCTCTCTCTCTCTTTCTTTCATTGCATTGTACGATGCCAATCATCGTCTGTAAACAGGAATACCATTGTCCATCAAAGGGAACCCTGGGAAAGCATACGAGCGGGGAAAGGGTAAGAAAAGTTTAAGTGGACGTGACTGACCTGCGTCTAGCGTCTAGCTGAAAGAAGGTCCCTTCGGCTGTGACCCGATAAAAAAAAACACCCAAAAAAAGAGTCAACTATGTGTGAGTAATCCATGTGATTTTTCGACTATCGACCTTATGGCAACTGCGACTTACTACGTTTTCATTTTGGACAGCAAAGTCCAATATCCCCCATGCCTGTTGAGCGGACCTTAAGTGCCGCTTTTCAAGGTCATAGGCATGTACTGGCCATGTATGTATATCTATGACGTCAGAGATATATAATGCTCATTACATAGCTATGAGCTGAAAAGTGATACTTCTGGTTCGCTCCACAGGCATGAAAAACAGCCGTATTCATGTGTGTCTTATATAAAAGTATTATATGGTCTTTTACCTAAAAAAGTGAAATTTGACTGAAAAATCAGTGAATTTTAATTGAATAAATCAGTGACTGACTTTTTATTCGTGAATCAGACACTTTTAACTAATTCAGATTTAGAGAGAATAGCATAAGAATTATTGCAGAAAAAATTATGGAGTGTCTGGTAAAGTTCATTAATCTCGCACGTATTAACATACCTTGGCAGTTTTCGTCCACCTGGTATACGCCTGGCTTTGTTCAGTTGGAGGAATTTGCTGACGGCAAGTTTCGCCATTCAGAATATTGAGACTGTACTTGCGCATGCGCACACCGCGAATAAATCGCAGTTCGGCAGTTCGCGAGATAACTACTGGCGTTGAAAGTACACATTCGCTCATTTTGTTGTTATCATCGTAACTCTACGTCGCATTCTTGGCTGAGTCCTCCTCTCATGAACAGTGCTGGCTGTACTGCCCTTTCGCTCGCTTTTGTACTCTTCAATGGACACCGATATTATTTCTTCCTTCCTTTCCCGTGACCTCTTTTTACGCAGGCTATTGCGACAGGATCGATTGCAAAATTTGAAAGTTTATTATTGTTCAGTAAAATAAGCGTGACGATTTTTTTAAAACAACATCCCTTTTACAGGTGCTACGCAAAATTAAAACTACTTATGACTTTAAGAACAAGTCTTTTCAAGTTTTATTAGTTACAAAAAAAATTCATACGATACAGTTCTTTGTTTTAAAATTTTTTTATACTGAGTTTTGATATAATATTTAAAAAATGAAATAATATCTATATCTATAAACTTGTGTCTGGAAAAGCTTGTTAAATTAAACCCACTTTAAATAACAATAATTTCCGTAAACAATTGGGGCGTCTGATGCTAAAAAGGAATATATGTATGTAACTAAAAATTACAAAAAAGACGGGACGATTGGTTGGCCCTTGGAACAGTGCGGTTAGCGACATTCAGGGGCAAAACTTTCGTTCAGTTTTTTTCGGTTATATTCTTTTCCATGCATCCAAAGTCATAATTAACATTCAAATTTTAACTCTTTTATTGGAAATTATGAATGAAAAAATTTTAACGAAATATGCTTGATATTTTTAGTAACATTTGAATAGAAAAATGTAACCAGTGAAACCTACTGACTTGTAAAACGAAGTGGAAAAGATTCTGAAAGTAGTAATACTAGAGTTTGGTCAGACGTACGGAAACATACTTTGTGGGGTTGACTCGAATCAAAACTGCCAATTTATTTCGTTAATTAACAATATTATTATTAAAATGATTAGAGTAATTATTATTTATATAATAAATAATTATTTTAGTATATTATTTATGGAATAAAAGACTTTACATGAAATTCAATTCATTCTGACGACTTAATCAATTAATATATTATTGAGAGGATGAATTTCAATGTTGATTTTGTTTTTTTTCCAGGTGAGTGTTCTCGAAATTGTTTTTATCAATCGAAGCTTTACGCCCTTTCCTAGTTTTTTCCTAAAAAAATAATTATTTGTGACACTAGGACCCTAAGCGGCTTTTTTCGGCCAAGTGTGAAAGTATCGCTCAGGAGTCATGTATCACACAATTTTTTATCGTGCCTCCATTATAAGTGCCATTTTAGCTCTGATCGGGCCCTGAAGCAGTACATATTTCTGACCTAGAAAGTGCCTAGAAATACTGTCCTAGGGTTCATTCAGAGCTAAAATGGTACTTATGACGAAGGCGTGATAAAAATTGTTTAAGAAGGGCCCTAAAGCAGCATTTTTAACCTAGGAAGTGCCTAGAAATACTGCTTTAGGGCTCATACAGAGCTGAAATGGCACTTGTGATAAAGGTGTGATACAAAATTGTGTGATACATGGTTTCTGAGCAGCAATTTTCCCTCGTATTAATTTGCAGCGCGAGATGAGGCGAACAGCGTTTACTGCACCTTCACACGAGGGGAAAACACCAATATTTATTTTGAAGTCTGGTGACATTGAATTGAATAAAGTCACGTGAGAAAATATTGAAATCAATGAAGTGTGAAGTGCCTTGAAGTTACAAAAATTATACACAGTAATATGTACAAGAATCTGACTTTTTATCCCATCCTTACCTTCAGGCATTTTTGTCGACAAACTCACGTCCACACAAAATGAGATATTTAGTTGAAAATTTGGGGAATTAAATAAAAGGCATTAAAGAAGGTTTATCTGCTCTTAAATTTTCAAAATTCCAGAAAAAAATTTCAAAAAGATTTTTTTTCAACTACAAATATTTAAGATCAGATAAACATTCCTTAAAAGATGCCGGTAAAGTAGGAATCTACTAGAACATTTCTAGTAGAACATATCCTTAATGGTAACGTCTGACTTTAGTCGTTTAATTTAACCCTAGAATCGCACACATATTTTACATATACATGAACCGTACACATGGGTCCCTGAGATCCGAGCACCTTTGCGCGTTAATTGTTACGCCTCTGCTGGTTCAAATTAGTTTTTGGACCCAATTAAAAAAAAAAAGTTCTTTATGATTTATAGAATAGAGTCAAACATCATTGGATCACTTTTAATAAACCTAAAATATTGAAAAACTAAATTTTTTTTTAAACTGCAAGAGGTGGTCAAAAATCGTGTTTTACAATAAAAAATGCCATGTTTTCATTTTTTGTTCAATTCGAAAAGTTGAAGTGAGGATTGTAATTACCTTGAGCAACTTCACTTTTAAACCGCACACATGGGTCTCTGAGACCCGTGACCAGGTTTGGACACTAACGATTTAAGCCTGTTACGTGAACTGACGCGCACAACCACGTGGGTCGATCAGTAGAAACCTGAACTGAATTTACATGAGGGGGAAGTGCCTATTCAAAAAATTGTGGAGGGAAGCGACAAAAGTCAATTTGCGCTAGGTCTGTCAGACCCAGTGTGCGGCTGAAAGTCATTTTCGCTACGTTTCTTTAGGTTACATCTGAAAGTCAGTCAATATTTGTAACTGAAAGTTGGGATTCTGCATTACTGTGCAATTTTGCTATTAAAAAAGCTGCAATAGATTTATAGCGGAGTTCTGCCATAAAGGGGTTCTACAATTAAATACGATTTTGTTCTAAAAGTTGTAGCCGTTTATTAATAGTTCTATCATTATAAGGGTTCTGCAAAAATGGAAAATTGTAATGAAGAAAAAAAGAAACGCAAAGGAAATCCGGCTGAGATCGTTCTGAAAGACTGAAAGGTGGAATGCAAAGGGGTCATCGTGGCCCCAGTTTTACAGCGGTGGTTACGGTTCTGGTCGGAGTAGAAGGAAGAAGGAAGAACGCAAGCGAGCATCGCACGAGCTGTACGAGAACTATCGGGTCGACACGAGGCATGGCGAGTTTTGCCGAAGCGAGTCTAGCGGCGAGCGAACTGCTGAACTCCATGTAGTCAGTGGCTGGCGATTCGTCGAGGCGTCAGGTTCGTTTTTATTACATGGATATGATTTCGCGCAGTTTCAAACCACTGCAGCCACGTGCTTCGCCTGACAGTTAATAAAAACCATCACTCCCCGGACTGGTGACGTAGACTCCTGTAACGCTTGGCATCCTCCGTTCACTCGCAAGGTCGTCTCAGTAAATTCACACCGCACAGTTTACTCAACTTTAAATTCATATTCTGCTTAAACCTCCGCCTGGTGTGACAACATGACAACGTTTAGTGTGAAAACAAAATCAATTTCGTCACGTCCTAGTGTGAAGTCACGACAGAGACTGTTTAAAAAAAACAAGAAGTAAATTGAACACCTCGATCCAATCGAACAAACCCAGTGACGTCGAACGATTACGACATCGAAGATCGAGAATGGATGGATCGAGAGCGCATCGAGATACGATCATCGAGCGACAGTGACGTTATCGTCGCCACTCTCGGCGGCGTCTCTTATCGCTCGCTTTGCGTAAATATTATGAGACTGCGCTCATTCGCTCCTTCGATTATCGAGTTCCGTGTCTGGAAAGGAGAACTCGGTAATCGTTTACGGCGGAGGAATGAGAAAACTTGAAATGAAACCAGCATCGAGTCGACCTTGAGGTTCGGAGTCGATACGAAAGGAAAAAAAAGGTGCATCGGCACTCGTGCACAATATAATACTCAGGAAGATTCGAAAAAGTAAGAAAAAGTAACGGCATTTGGCGAGCGGAAGTTTGAGGCGGGGGAGAAGAAAAAGAGTGAGAAAGGGTGGAAGGGAGGTAGGGAGAGTAAAGAGATTCTGGGCACGCGCAGTCCACCTGCTGGCGTGTAGTGGCACGCGCCGGCAACCTCCCCCTCCTCGCGCTCGCGGCACCCCTCTCCGGTTGGTGTACTCGCCACTGGACCCCCACCCCCTCCCCTCACGCGTGCCACACGACAGCCCCGAGCCGGGACGCGCGGGAGTCAATTGCCCGCGGACTCGGACAGGGCGAACAACTTCTGCAGCACCAATTCCTTCTGTCTCTCCTCCACCTACGCTTCCCAATTCTCTCCCTCCCCCTCTCTGTCACTCCTTCTTTACCTCTGTTTTTCCGCTCTGCCTCTGAGAGGGAGGGAGCTACACGCGAGTACTCAAGCTCAAGAAGACGACAGGCAGGATTTTTGCGGTGCATTTTTCATGTCCAGGTGCCACCATGAGGTCACAGGACCTCAACCATATAAACAAGGACAGAGCGATGAGGATGCAGTGTGCCAGCGACTAAATATACGGCGCCTACGAGTGCGAGCTTCCACACGACGGAAATAGTTGAAGCCGGCCGAGAAACCGCGCGCAATTATTATTAGTACCCCACCGCGTGTCTCGAAGTTCACTTTGGATGGGCGCGTTCAATGCCTTCCGGTCAGGAGAGATTCCACTGGAAAGAAATTCCAAGAGTCGAATAGGACAAGACGGAACGGACAAGTCTTGTGCTCGCGAGATGAGTCCAAGTCGGGTGCACAAAGAGTGGAGTGAGTGGGACCGACAGGAGACCACCTGTTGATGTTCTGTGGACAGAAATCGAGATCGGAGAGCCGACTCACGTGACTCCGGGGACTTGGAGTTTCTTGGAGGGGATATAGAGTCAAGATGGACTTGAGGCGTACGCGGGAGAAGGCCCCGTGCGATGGCAACTTCCTATTGTATCGAGAACTGGGAAAGTGAATTTTTATCATAACTTTTCCGTGCAGCTTGACTTGACCGGAGAAAGTTGATTATTTGGGGTTTGTGACAGTGAGGAGTTTGACAGTGGTTTTTCGAAACAATTCGAAAGTGCGGCGATAGGTAGAGTGATTGTTTGATAAAAGCGGAAAGGTGGGAGATGGTGGGGCTTTATCAATCAGGGCCTGAGGCCCAGAAATCATCACTGTAGGGAAAAAATCTCTGTCCATCCCGCCAAGGCAACTTCTACGTCGCCTGGAATGATGGTACGTTCTACAACTGGACTAAAATCTTATCTCAAATCAGTTCCAGATATGTCATCAGGTTATTGAAACTTGACAAGTGCCTACTCAAACTTTGACATTTCAATGTCATATCTGACCATGAGATGGAAAAGTTAAAGTGTACGTAGTAAATGAAAAATTGGTTGGAAAGGATTGAAAAGTAACGTAGAATGTAATTTTAGAAATTCTCTTTTTTGGAACTTTAGGGGGGCGCATGTTAGTTACTGAAAGTGCGAGTAACCAAACCAGTATTACACCGAAAATTTTTTTACCGAATTTTCAGATTACCGAATTTCTATTATACCGAGTTTTCAGTTTACAAAATTTTCATTTCACCAAATTTGCATCTTACCGAATTTTCATATTCCCGATTTTACATCTTAATGATTTACGAAGTTGATAAGAAAAAATTCAGGAATATGAAAATTCGGGAATCTGAAAATTCAGCAATTTATTCGGTAAACATTTTTTCGGTATAATTCTAGTTTCGTCAGATGCACTTTCGGTAATTTACATACGCCGAGCCAATTGAACTTACAAGATATTTTTTAATTGAATTGCGCTTAAATTGAGTGTTATCTCCTTAGCCAATCGAGTTTACAAGATTTTTGCTAGTCGTACAGAAATTCTGTTATTAAATTTATTAAACATAATAAATTAAGATATTTTAATTGAATTGTGTTTCAATTTTTGTACCTATCGGTCCATAGTTTAGGTTTCTAGTCTGTTCAATTATTAAAAAGTCGTGCTTTTTCATAAAAAGTAAAAAATTTCGAAAAATAATTGATAAATTGAAATTTCCTAAAATATACAATATCAAGAAACTCATCTAAATTTTTGTACTAATCGGATCAATAGTGCTAAGTACTGAAAATCACACATTTTTCGTGTTTTCTAAATTTGTTAAATCCAGTTTGTAAAGTATAGATAGTGTATACAGAACTTATTTTTTATCGATTTCTTATTTATTCATGATTCCAAAAGTTTTCATACAAATCGGCGAACAATTGACTGAGATATCCAACACGAAAAACGGCGTTCGTTTAAGAAAACATATTCGCAGTTTTACTTAACGAAAATTCACTGCTGCAAATGAGATTTACAATTGCATTACAGAAATAGTGCTTCTTTTGTTCAATTGACGCCGATTTAAAATGAATTTCAACAAAATTGGGATGGACTAAAGACTTTCATTGACACCTCACCAAAATTTATTCGGAATCTTACTTTTTAAATCGACTGAAATAGTGGAGTCCATTATACACTTCAAATTTAGAAGATAATCAGCTAAAAATTGCGATCCAAAATATAAATTAGTAAAAGGAAAAAACGCGCATTTATACTGGCAAACTTTAGCTGCCATTTTTTAAAAATACACTTCTATTTTGTATGCAAAATTATGCAGTTTACGTTAATCAAAAAAATTTATAATCAATTCATTATTTTAATAAAATCTGTTGAGAATTTCGCTTTCTATTCAGTAAACGATGTATGTACACTCATCTTTGAATTATGGGCCATTGGATTACCGGCCGGCTTCATGATCGTTCACGCTTCACTGATTCTGCCCCCCCCCCCGAGCGTCCCTTGACCGGCCTACATCGCTCGAACAGTCAGGGCCGCCAGAAGTTGTTTACATCACGACTC